>JAREIK010008797.1:0-49410 GCA_029783825.1 Sapria himalayana
TTTTTTTGATAAGTTTTCTCTCAACCATATTGCAAACATAGTTGGCATTCCTCTTCTTCTTGATGAGCCATTGCAACCCTTGCAAGACAAAGCATGGGTTGGATATGCATAAAAGTTAACCTTATTAACCATATTTTACACAGAATATAGATTGTGAGCCAAGATGGAGATGGGTTCTGCCAACAAGTTGTTCTAGAATACCTTTCCTCTTTCTTCTTGACTTGCAGAAAGCTTGGGCATTGTGAGGATCAATGTATAGTCAGAAGAAGTAGGGAGGAGGAAAGTTAGAAGCTAGAAGGAAGGAGACAAGTGGAAAAAGGTAAGGAGTTTGTAAAATATCAAAAAAAACTCCACAAAATATAATAGAGAGTCAGCTAAAAGAGGGGGAGGGTTTAAAGTTAGTTGAGTGTGTAGGGGAGAGGGGAGGAAGACAAACTGAACCCCATAAAAGGCACCAAACAATAATGAAAATAGTTGAATTGAACAAATAATATAGTGGCAGAAGGTTCCAAGCAGTCCAAAAGAGGGGAGAGGAAAAAAGAAAATGGACAACAGCTATAGGGAGTAGTTTAGAGGAGGAGATAAAAGTTAGGAGCAATATAACCTATAATATAGAGGGGATAAAAATGGGAAAAATTGGTAAAATAATAAAAGATGATATAGGAATTTAAAAAAAAATAGAAACAAGATGAGAAATAGGGAATGGGCAATGGAGTAGATAAAAATTATGGCAATTCAATTAGGAAGAGAATGGAAAGGGTAGAAGATAGGGGACCTAAGCTCACTAAAAAAACCAAGAAAATTATGTATATTGAATATGTATATATGATTCATATATAGTTATGTTTATGTATAATACTAATTATATTTGAAATACACGACATGTATATTGAATGCATCATATATAAATATAATAAAATACACTTATATATATATGTGTTATATACACACTGTCCAACACAAAACACCCATTTTGTGATTAAACTAAGAAAAATAGAATATGGTCGAGTGGAAAAAAAGGAAATAAAGTTGGCATACCTACTGTGCACCATCAATGTCCACACAATGAGAACGCATTGTATCACAAATGTATTAGGTATGTATATGATTAAGTTTATATAAGCAATCCAAGCATACAATGGTGATTAAAGAAGAAGAATTTCGGAAAAAAAAATTAACAGAATCAATATGCAAACTCTTGCATTAAGATAATCAATGAAGAATTAGGTAGAAAACATACCTCAAATCAATAAAAATT
This sequence comes from Sapria himalayana, assembly GCA_029783825.1. Classification (NCBI taxonomy): domain Eukaryota; kingdom Viridiplantae; phylum Streptophyta; class Magnoliopsida; order Malpighiales; family Rafflesiaceae; genus Sapria; species Sapria himalayana. Next base: position 1,259 of record JAREIK010008797.1, read on the forward strand.
ATCGCTTAATTTGAATATGTTTAGATGCGTCGGTGTCGAGAGAAAGATGAAGGACTATGGAGGACTTGCGTCACTTAATCTTCAAAAATGTCCAGAGAGAGATGGAGGACTTGAGTCTCGACAAAATAAACATTAAATAACATATTATATATATCCAAAATATTTATATTTTTAATTATAAAAAATTAAATAATATATATATATATATATATATATATATATACAAAAGACTCATTTATTTTATTTACTATCAAAATTTTTTCAGCTAAATTAATTTGCGTGTATATCAAATTATATACACCTTATAATTTTTTATTATATTATTAATTATACAATAAATATATAAACACTTTAAAATATATATGTTTAGCCTTATAAAAAACATATCAAATAGCTACAAAATTAACAAACTTCATATAATAAGGCATACATGAAAAGATGAGTTGTCTTCTAGCCAATCTCCTAAGAGTTATAAAATACTCTTAATGTTAAAAAATATTTAAAATTTTATATTTTATGGTTATAAAATTTTAAAAATTCATCATATTAATTTTTATGAAGATAATATGTACTAATTTTAAAGGCATAAAATTTAATATTATTTGATACCATTAATAATTTTAAAATTCAAAAAATTACTAAAAGTGATAAGATAATAAAAAAAAATTATATTAATTATTTTAATAAAATCTCAATATTAAAAGCTAATAGAAAAAATATTACTCAACTTGTTTAATTCTTATAAATTTTAGTAGGGGCAAACATCTATGTATTTATTTTTTAATATTAATTTATTTTATTTTAACTTTAATGAAACAATTTATATTTTTATTATATTTCAAAATTATCAAAATTTGTATTAATTAATTTTTCAAAGTTTCCTATAATCATAAAATTTTTTTATACTAATAATAATATTATTTATTTACTAGTTTATTCGTTAATTCAGATATTTTTGAAAATATTTTATATTTTATCATACAATGAACTAATTTACATTTATATTAGTATAAATTTTAAAGTATGTTAATTTAATTTTTAAAATATCGAAATAAAATATTATACTTATTGAATTAATTATTTAATGTTACTTTAATACAAATTTTAAAATTTATTAATTAAAAATTTTAGAAAAATTTTTTGTATAATTTTTTTAAAAATTAATACATTATAAAAATAGTTATTTTAGTCCTTATTAATATAATTTTTTTTGTATTTTTATATTTTTTAAATTATTTATTTATAATATCATTTTTTTATGATTTTACGAGGTGAATGTAACTTTCAAGGATCACTCATCTATAGACCATTAACATACATTTAATAAACAAAATAAAATAAAATATTAAAACTAATAATAAATAAAAAAATTAAATAATTAAATATTGGCTAGAGAAATTCCATCGCTATGTTCTAGATTTAATTAGCTAGGGAAGTTCAGTCACTAAATCCATCATTATATCTGGATTTAATTAACTAAGAAGTTTTCTCGCTAAATCCGTCGATATATTTCGGATTTTATTAGCTAGGAAAGTTACGTCACTAAAATCTCACACTATATTCAGGAAGTAATTGGCTAGGGAAGTTCCATCGCTCAAATCCATCGCTATATTAAGTATGTAATTAGCAAGGGAAATTCCATCGCTAAATCCATAACTATATTTTAGTGATGTAATTAGCTCGTAAAATTACGTCGCTAAAATTTGTCACTATGTTTTGGTTGTAATTAACTAGAAAAATTCTATTGCTAAATCTATCGCTAAATTGTGGATTTTATTAGCTAGAGAAATTTTCTTTAAATTCCAGATTTTATTACTTAGGGTAATTCTGTCGCTAAATACGTTGCTAAATTCCATGCTTTTCTTGAGTGGAATTTACGAAAATATTTTGTCGCTAATACATTGCTAAATTCTCCACTATTCTTGAGCGGAATTTATGAAAATATTTCGTTGCTAATCTGTAGCTAATCCGTTGCTAATTTTTCCGGTTTTTCTTGATGTGAAATTTACGAAATTATTCTATCGCTAATTCGTTATAAATTTTTATTTTAATGAAAAAACATAAATCCCTTACTATTCCCTAGCTAATCCCTAACTAAAATTCCCTAGCTAAATCAACATTTTCTTGTAGTGCAATATCCTATTCCGCAAGGAAATGGATTGGTCAGAATGAGGAGGTAGGCTTTTGGCAACCTATAATTCCTGAAATGCTTCCTAGCTACTATGAAACATGTAAGAAAAGAGGACATGAAATGGAAAAATGTATAACTATTACTAAGAAATATAAAGAACATAAGAGGAGGTCTGGGTCAAAAATGATGAAAAAATGGTTAATCAGGAGGTAAGTAATAAGGAAGACATGCAGAAGGAGGATACAGGATCTCTTAGTCTTAAAGTCTTCTATTACAGAATTATTCAAGGATCTTGTACAACCTTTTATACAGGATACTAACATATTAGAAACAACAAGAATAAGAAGAATGATGGATAAAATTGAAGAACTAGTGATTAGAACTAGAAAACCCAAAACAAAATAGTCACTAAATATAGAAGTGGTTTCCTGCTGTAGAAATGGGCTCGGATTCTGATTCCATTAAAACCTGTAACAATATTCAAACTAAAATAGTAACTAAAAATGAGAACTACTGTAAAGATGATATATATGTAGAAAATATAGCAATACATAAGAGAGAAAGGGTTATAGAAGGCTTAAAATATATAAGTTTACAAATGGATAAAATGTTTAAGTATAAAGAACCGCAAGAATCTAACCTTTCAAAAAATACTAGAAACACAAAAAAAAAACTTAAAAATGACAAATGATTCAAAATGTAAGACAAGTGATCAATTAAAATCTACTAATAATGCATAGATACCTATCCTAGAACATTCGAAGAATAGCAAATTCTCAATCATTAAACAGATTAAAGAAAATGATAAAATAATATAATATTTCATTATTAATGTTAGCGGAACCAATGGTGGATATTAGCTAGCTAGAAAATTTTAAAAATAAGCTAGGTTACAATAATGCATTCTCAATAACTTCATGGATATTAGCCAGCTAGAAATGGGTTATGTGGAAAAACTTCATGGATATTACTAACGTTGAAGAATATGATCAAATTATTAACCATAATTTAAATAGAGGTTTAGAAGGAATTATTTCAGTAGTTTATTCTAATAACTTTAAAGAAAAAAAGAAAAGAACTATGGAATATCATGGAAGATATTTAAAACAAAAAACTCCATGGAAAACATGAGGTGCTTTTAATACGATAAGAAATGCTTCAGAGAAAAAAGGTGGCAAACCAATTAATATACAAGCTAGCAAACACTTTAATGAAACCATCTCTAGTTGTAACCAATTAGAGGCTGACTTTTTAGGTTCGAACTACACCTAGACTAATAACCGCAAAAAGAAAGGAACAATCTGGTCTAGACTGGATAGAATACTTTTCAATACCAAATGAATAGACTCTTTGGTAACATTAAAATTATAAAAATAATAAAAATAAAAAGAGAAAAAAAAAGAATAAGAGCAATAAGACGAATAATAAAATAAGAATAAGTAGAATAAGAAGAATAAAAAAAAAAAACAAAAATAATAAGAAGAATAAGAAGAATTGGAAGAAAAAAGAAAAAGAAAAGAATAAGAAGAATAAGATGAATTAAAACAAAAAGAAGAATAAGAATAATAAGAAAATAAAAAGAATAAAAAGAGTAAGAAGAATAAAAAGAGAATAAAAAGAAAATAAGAATAAAAAAATAGGAAGAATAAGAAGAATAAGAAAAAGAAGAATAGGAAGAAATAGAAGAATATGAAAGAATATGAAGAATTAGAAGAAGAATAATAATAATAATAATAATAATAATAATAATAAGAATAACAAGAATAGGAAGAATAATAAAAGTAAGAAAAATAAGAAAATAAGGTGAATAAGAGAATAAAAATAGTAAGAAGAATAAGAATAATAAAAAGAATAAGAAGAATTCGAAGAAAGTAAAATAATCTGAATAAGAAGAATAATTATGATAATAAGAGCATGAAAATGAGAAGAAAAAAAAGAATAAGAAGAATGATAAGAATAATAAGAAAAAAATGAAAAAAAAGAATTAGAAGAATATGAAGAATAAGAAAAATAAATTAAAGAATAAGAAGAATTAGTAGAATAAGAAGAATAAGAAGAATAAGATTAATAAGAAGAATAAGATGAATAAGAAGAATAGGTAAATCGGTAGAATAGGAAAAATTAGAAGAATAAGATGAATAAGTAGAAAATGAAGAATAATAAGCATAAAAAATAGAACAAGAATAATAATAATAAGTAGAATATGAATGATAAGAATAATAAGAAGAACAAAAAGAATTAGATTAATAAGAAGAATAAGACGTATATGAAGAATAAGAAGAATAAAAAGAATAAAGAAAAAAAATAAAATTATGAGAATAAGAAAAATAAAAAGAATAAGAAAAATAAGAGCAAAAAGATGAATAAGAAAAATAAGAAGAAAAGAAGAATAAGCTTAATAAGTATAAAAAAAAAGATAAATAAGAATATTAAGAAGTATAAGAAGATTAAGAAGAATAAGAAAAGAATAAGAAGAATAAAAAGTATAATAAAAATAAGAAGAATTTATAGAATAAGAAGAATTAGAAGAATAAAAAGTATAATAAAAATAAGAAGAATTTATAGAATAAGAAGAATAAGAAGAATAAGAAGAATAAGAAGAATAAAAAGAATAAGAAGAATAAGACGAATAAGAGAATAAGAAGAATAAGAAGAATAAGAAGAATAATAAGAATAATAAGAATAATAAGAATAAGAAGAATAAGAAGAATAAGAAGAATAAGAAGAATAAGAAGAAGAATAAGAAGAATAAGAAGAATAAAAAGATTAAGAAGAATAACAAGAATAAGAATACTAAGAACAATAAGAAGAATTAGAAGAATAATAACAATATAAAGAAAAAGAAGAATAAAAAGAATTGGAAGAATATGAATAAAAATAAGTAAGAATAGGAAGAATCAAAAGAATAAGATGAATAAAAAGAATAATAAAATTAAAAAGAATAAGAAGAATAAAAAAACAAGAAGAATAAAAAGAATAAGGAACGGTAAGATGAATAAAAAAAATAAGAAGAATATAATGAATAAGAAGAATAAGACAAATAATAAGAATTTAAAAAAAAAAATAAAAGAAGAATAATAAAAAATTAGAAGAATAAGAAGCTTATGAAGAATAAGATAAATAAGAATAATAAAAAGAATAAACACAATAAGAAAAATAAGAAGAATTGTAATAAAAAGTATAATAATAATAATAATAATAATAAATATAATAATAATAATAAAAGAATATGAAGAATGAGACTAATAAGAAGAATAAGAGGAATAAGTTGAATAAAAAGAATAAAAAGTATAAGAAGAAAAAGAAAAATAATAAGAATAAAAAGAATTTAAAGAATTCGAAGAATAAGAAAAAAAGATGAATAAATAAAATAAGAAATAAAGAAGATTAGAAAAATTAGGAAGTATGATAAGAAAATGAAATATAGTAAAAATAGGAAGAATATGAAGAAAAGGAAGAATATAAAAATTTCAAAGAATAAGAAGAAAAAGAGGAATATGGTGAATAATAAAAATAAGCACTATAAGATGAATATAAAGAAAAGAAAAATTAGAAGAATAAGAAGAATAATACAATAAGAAGAAAAGAAGAATAGGATGTAAAAGAAGAATAAAAATAATAATATAATAATAAATAAAATAATAATAATAATAAGAAAAGTTGAAAAAGAGAATATGAAGAATAAGAAGAATAAGAAGAATAAGAGGAATACGAAGAATAAGAGAATAAAAACAATATGAAGAAATGGAAGAATCAGAAAAATAAGAAAAGTAAGAATAAGAACAAGAAGAAAAATAAAAAGAATTAGAAGAATAAAAAGAATAACAAGAATAATAAGAATAACAAGAATTAGAATAATAAGAAGAATAAGTAGAATAAGAAGAATAAATAAAATAAGTATAATAAGAAGAATAAAAGAATAAGAAGATTAAATGAAGTAAAACAATAAATAAAATAAAAAAATAAGAAGAATAAAAAGTATAAAAAAAGTAGACTTGGAAGAATAAGAATAAGAAGAATACTAAGAAGAATAAAAAGAATAAGAAGAATAAAAAATAGGAAGAATCAAAAGAATAGGAAGAATAAGAAGAAAAAGAAGAATAAGAAGAATAAGAAGATGAAAAATAATAAGATGAATAACAAGAATAAAAAAAAAGAATTAAAAGAATAATAAGAATAATCTGAATAATATGAATAATAAGAGCAATAAGAAAAAAAACAATATAAAAATTAAAAATAATTCGAAGAATTAGAAGAATAAGAAGAATAAAAAGAATAGGAAGAAAAAAAGAATAAGAAGAAAATAACAATAGGGTTGATAATAACAATAAGAAGAAAAATAAAAATAAGATTAAGAAAAATAAGATTAAGAAGAATATGAAGAATAAGAATAATAAGAAGAATAAATATAATAAGAAGGAATAATAAGAATAATATTAATAACAAAAAGATTAAAAATAAAAAGAATAATATAAATAAGAAGAAATAATAAGAGTAAAAGAATAAGAAAAATAATAAAAATAAGAAGAAAAAAAAGAATTAAAAGAATATGAATAATAAAAAAATTTAGAATACTAATAAGATTAAGCAAACTATAATTAATATTAAAAATTTAAGTAGAATACGAATAATAAGTAGAATATGTAGAATAAATAGAATATGAATGATAAGAATAATAAGATTAACATTATCATTTAAATGAATTAGAAGAATAAGACATATAAGAAGAATAACAAGAATAAAAAGAAGAATAATAATAAGATAAAAAAGAAGAATAATAAGAATAAGAAAAATAATAAAAATAGAAGAATAAAAAGAATAATAAAAATAAGAAGAATAATATATATAAGAAGAATAATAAAAAATAAGTAGAATAAAAATAATAAAAATAATAATAATAATAATAATAAAAATAATAGAAAGAATAAGAAAAAAAATTATAAGAATACATAGAATAAAAAGAATAAGAAGAATAATAACAATAAGACAAATAAAAAGAATAAGAATAATAAGATGAATATGAAGAATATGAAGAATAAATAAAATATGAAGACTAAGGAGAATAAGAAAAAAAATAAAAATAAGAATAATACGAAATATAAGAAAAATTATAGGAATAGGAATTATGAGAAGAATAGAAAGATTTAAAAGAATACAAAGAATAGAATAATAAAAGAATAAAAGAATACGAAGAATAAGAAGACAAAAAGAATAAATAGAATAAGAAGAATAAGAAAAATAAGTAGTATAAGAAGAATAAAAAGAATAAGTAGAAAAGAAGAATAAGTAGGATTGAAATAATAAGAAGAATAATAAGTATACGAAGAATAAGAAGAATAACTATAATAAGAAGAATAAGGAAAAAATGAAAATAAGAAGAATAAGATGAATAATAATAATAATAAGAAAAATAAAAAGAATTAAAATAATAATAAGAAAAAGAATAATAAGAATATTTAGAGAATAAGAAGAATTAAAAGATTAAGTAGAATAATAAGAATAAGAATAATAAGAAGAATCAAAATAATAAGAATAATAAAAGAATAGGAAGAATAAAAAGAATAATGAAAATAAGAAAAATAAGAAGAATAAGAAGAATAAGAAGATTAAGAAAAATAAAAAAATAAGAAGAATAAGAAGAATAAGAAGAATAAGAAGAATAAGAAGAAAAAGATGAAATAGAAGAATAAAAATAATAATAAAATAATTAAAAATAAAAAATATAAGAAGAATTTGAAAAATAAGGAGAATAAGAAGAATAATAAGAATAAGAATAATAAGATGAAAAATAAGAATAAGAAGATAATGAAAAATAAGTAAGATTATAAAAATAATAAAAAATAAGATGAATAAGAAGAATAATAAAAATATAAATAATAATAATATGAAGAATAATAAGAATAGCAAAAATAGGAAGAATAAAAAGAAATTGGAAGAATAAAAAGAATAAGAAGAAAAAGAGGAATAAGAAGAAAAAGAAGAATTAGAAGAATAAGAAGAATAAGAAGAATAATAAGAATAATAAGAATAAGAAGAATAAGAAGAATAACAAGAATAACAAGAATAACAAGAATAATAAGAATAAGAAGAATAAGAAGAATAAGAAGAATAAAAGAGATTGAGAAGAATAAGAAGAATAACAAGAATAACAAGAATAATAAGAATAAAGAAGAATAATAAGAATAAAGAAAAATAAAAAGAATTAAAAGAATAAAAAAAATAAGAAGAATAAGAAAAAAAAATTTAAAAAAATAAGAAGAATAGGAAGAATATTAAGAATAAGAACAATAAGTAGAATAAGAATAAAAAGAAAAAAAAGAATAATTAGAAGAATATAAAGATTAGGAATAATAAAATGAATATAACAAATTAGAAAAATAAGAAGAATTATACTAATATGTCGAATAAAATGATAAAGAAGATTAAGAAGTATAAGAAAAATAAGAAGAATAAGAATAATTAGAAGAATAAGATTAATAAAAAGAATTGTAAGAATAGGATGAATAGAAAGAATAGAAAAAATAGTAAGAATAAAAAGAATAAGAATAATAATAAAATTAAGAAAATATGAAAAATAAAAGATTAAGAAGAATAAGTAAATATAATAGAATAAGAAGAATAAGATGAATAATAAAAATAAGAAGAATAAAAAGAATTAGAAGGATAAGAAGAATAATAAGAATGAAAAGAATAATAAGAATAAGAATTAAAAAGATATAAAGAAGAAAAAGAAAAAAAAAAGAAGAAAATAAAATAAGAAGAATAATTAGAATAGGAAGAATATGAATACTGGGAAGAATAAGAAGAATAACAAGAATTAGAACAAATAAAAAATAAGTAGAATAAGAATAATTAGAAGAATAAGAAAAATAAGAAGAATAAGAAAAATAAGAAGAATAAGAAGAATAAGAAGGATAAGAAAAGTAATAAAATAATAATATTAAGAAGAATAACAAGAATAAATGAATTACAAGATTAAGAAAAATAAGAAAAATAATAAGAATAAAAAATTTAATATAAGAAAAGTAATTATAATAAGAATAAAAAAAAATTTAGAAGAATATGATTAAAAAAATTAAAGAAGAAGAATAATAATAAAATAGAAGAAAACAAAGAATAGGAAGAATAAGAAAAATAAGAGGAATAACAAGAATAAGAAAAATAAGAAGAATAAGAAGAAAAAAAAAATATGAAGAATAATAAGAATAATAAGAAGAATAATAATAAGAAGAATAAGAAAATAAAAAGAATAACAAGAAGAAAGAATAATAAGAATAATAAGAAGAAAGATGAATAAATTAAATAAGAAGAATATGTATAATAAGAATAAATAAATAAATAAAAGCATAAAAAGAATATTAAAAAAATAAGAATAATAAGAATAATAAAAAGAATAAGAAAAAGCATATGAGTAAGAAGAATAATTAAAATAAGAATAATTAGAAGATTTAGAAGATTTAGAAGAATAATAAGAATAAGAAGACTAAGAAGAATCACAAGAATTAGAAGAATAAGAAAAATATGAAAAAAAAGAAGAATAAGAATAAAACATCAATGAGATGGATAATAACAATATGAATAAAAATAAAAATAAGAAGAATTAAAAGATTATAAGATTAAGATTAAGAAAAATAAGATAATGAAGAATAATAAGAATAAAAAGAAAAAGATGAATAAGAAGAATAAGAAGAATGAGAAGAATAAAAAGTATAAGTAGAATAAAAAAAATAAAAAGAATAAGAATAATATGAAGAATAAGAAGAATAAGATGAATAAGAAGAATAAAAAAATATGAAGAATAGGAAAAATTGGAAGAATGGGAAGAATAAAAAGAATAGGTAGAATAGGAAGTATAATAATAATAAAAAAAATAATAAGTAGTTGAATAATAAGAATAATAAAAAGAATAACAAAAATATGATAATTAAGAAGAATAAGAAGAATACGAAGAATAAGACAAAAAAAAGAATAATAATAATAAGATTAATTTGAATAATTTCAATAAGATTGATAATAATAATATTAAAAAGAATAAAAAGAATAAGTAGAATATGAAGAATAAGATGAATATAAATAATAGTAAGATTATAAAAAATAAGAAGAATTATGAGAATAAGAAGTATAAGAAAATTAAGATCAATAAAAAGAATTATATGAAAAAGAAAAATAATAAGAATAAAAAAAATAAGATTAAGAAGAATAAAAAGAAATATAAATAGTATAAAGAATAAGGAGAATAAAAAAAAGAATAATAAAAATAATTAAAATAAAAAGATTTTGAAGAATAAGAAGAATAAGAATTATAAGAAGAATAAAAAGAATAAGAAGAATAAGAAGAATCTGAAGAATATGAAGAATAAGTTGAATAGAAATAATAGGAAGAATAAGAAAAATAACAAAAATAATAAGAATAAAAAGAATAATAATAATAATAATAATATAAATAATAAGTATAATAATAATTATATGAAGAATAGAAAGAATTGGTATAATAGTAATAAAAAGAAGCATACGAAGAATAACAAGAATATAAATAATAAGAATAATAATAAAAATAAGAAGAAATACAATAATAAGAGGTATAATATGAATTTAAAGAATATGAAGAAGATTAAAAATAAAAGAATAAGAACAATAAGAAGGAAACAAATAATAAGAATAAAATAAATAATAAGAAGAAAAATAATAATAATGAGAATAAGAATGATATGAAGAATAAAAAGAATATAAAGAATAGGAAGAATAAGAAGATTAAGAAGATTAAGAAGAATAAGAAGATTAAGAAGAATAAGAATAATAAGAAGAATAATAAGAATAATAAGAAGAATAAGAAGAATAAGAAGAATAATAAGAATAAGAAGAATAAGAAGAATAAGAAGAATAAGAAGAATAAAAAGAATAATAAAAATAAGTAGAATAAGAATAATAAGTAGTTCTTATTCTTATAATCCAACTAATTCTTATTATTCTTCTTATTATTCTTATTATTTTTATTATTCTTCTTCTTTTTATTCTTTTTATTCTTATTCTTCTTAATCTTTTAATTTTCTTATTATTCTTTTTCTTCTTATTTTTTTTATTCTTATTCTTCAATTTTTCTCATTCTTATAATCCAACTAATTCTTATTATTCTTATTATTCTTCTTATTATTCTTATTATTTTTATTATTCTTCTTCTTTTTATTCTTATTCTTCTTAATCTTTTAATTTTTCTTATTATTCTTTTTCTTCTTATTTTTTTATTCTTCTTATTGTTCTTATCCTTCTTATTATACTTATTATTTTTATTCTTTTTATTCTTGTTATTCTCCTTTTTTTTCTTATTCTTATCCATTTTATTATTCTTATTCATTATATTCTTCTAATTTTTCTATTTACTATTATTATTATTATTCTTATTATTAATCTTTTTTTTTATTCTTCTTAGTCTTCATATTCTTCATTTATTATTTTTATTATTAATCTTTTGTTTTTTTTATTATTCTTTTTATTCTTTTTATTCTTTTTATTTTTTTTATTCTCTTTATTCTTCTTATTCTTCTTATTCTCTTTATTCTTCTTATTCTTCTTATTCTTTTTATTCTTATTATTCTTCTTATTCTTCTTTTTATTCTTATTCTTCTTATTATTCTTATTCTTATTATTCTCTTATAGTTCTTATTTTTATATATTTTTTTATTCTTTTTTATTCTTTTTTATTCTTTTTATTTTTTTATATTCTCATTTTTTTCGTATTCTTCTTATTCTCTTTATTCTTGTTATTCTACTTATTCTTCTTGTTGTTATTTTTCTTATTATTCTTATTTTTTTCTTATTCTTTTTATTTTTCATATTATCATATTTTTTTTAATTTTTATTTTATTATTCTAATTTTTCATATTCTTCTTATTCTTGTCTTTCTTCTTATTCTTATTATTATTATAATTCTTATTATTCTTATAATCTTCTTATTTTATTATTCATCTTATTCTTCTTAGTCTATAGAGTTTTCTTTTTTTTCATATTCTTCATATTCTTCATATTCTTCTTTTTATACTTATTCTTATTATTCTTTTTATTTTTCATATTCTTGTTATTCTTATTAGTCTTATTATTCTTAATTCTTTTTTTTTGTTTTTATTCTTATTTTTCTTTTTATTCTTGTGATTCTACTTAATCTTCTTATTCTTAATATTATTCTTTTTCTTCTTTTTCATTTTTTTCTTCTTTTTCTTCTTATTTTTTTATCTAATTCTTAGTATTTTTTTCTTCTTTTTTTTTCATTTTTATTTTTTTTCTATTCTTCTTATTTTTGTTATTCTTATTTAACATAATCTTTTTTAAATTTTCTTATTCTTCATTTTATATTTATTCTTAGTATTCTTTATATTTTTCTTATTTTTTTCATCCTTTTTATTTTACTTATTCTTTTTTTTATTAAGTTTATTTTATTATTGTTATAACCTTCTCTTTTGGCGGAGGAATACCATTTTTACAAACTAGGTTCTACCATTTCCCCTTTTTACACCCATCTTTTAAAATAAAAGTAAAATCGGACATATACTATTCAAATTGTCCAATTTAGGACCTTGAAATGCCTTATTCATTGTGCTGGAATTTTGAATTAATCTTTTAGCTAGCTCCCTGTTTATTCACTTATGCCTTCTTTTCCAATCCCTTCTTGGCTTTTCTCCCGTTAGCCTTTCTTCTTGGGATTCCACTGCTTCTACTTTGGTTATGCTCTTTTGTAATCCCTGTTTATTTACTTATTCTTCTTATTCGATGTTTTCTGCTTATTCTTCTTTTTATTCTTATTTTTTTTATTCTTCTTATTCTCCTTATTATCTTTATTCTTGTTATTCTACTTATTCTTTTTTTTTTCATTTTTTCTTCGTATTCTTATAATTTTTCCTATTCTTCTTATTTTTCATATTCTTCTTTTCTTCTTCTTTTTTTTTTACTTTTTATTTTTATTCTTCAAATTTTTCTTATTCTTCCTATTTTTCTTATTGTTGTTTTTCGTCTTATTATTCTTATTATTATAATTCTTCTTATTCTTATTAATCTTCTTATTTTATTATTCATCTTATTCTTCTTAGTCTTCTTAGTTTTCATTTTTTTTCTTAGACTTCTTATTCTTCTTATTATACTTATTCTTATTATTCTTATTTTTCTTATTATTCTTAATTCTTTTTTTTTGTTTTTATTCTTATTTTTCCTTTTATTCTTTTGATTCTACTTGATCTTCTTATTTTTAATATTCTTCTTATTCTTCGTATTCTTCTTATTCTTCTTTTTTTTTTCTTTTTTTTTCTTTTTTTTTCTTTTTCTTCTTATTCTTCTTTTTTTTGTTATTCTTATTATACATCATTTTCTTTTTAATTTTCTTATTCTTCATTTTATTTTTTATTCTTAGTATTCTTTCTTTTCTTCTTATTCTTCTTATTTTTTATATTCTTCTTATTTTTTTGTTCTTTTTATTTTTATTATTCTTCTTATTCTTCTTTTTTTTAAGGTTTTGTTTTATTAATAAAAAAATAAGGTAGAAATAAATTACACTAGAAGGACTGGTAAAGTATCTGTTATCCGAAAGAGGAAGAAGGATTAGGTCTAATGAGCCTTCAGGACTCGGCAGCTGCCTGAGATTGCAAAGGCTGGTGGAGACTTAAAGAAAGTGATAATCTTTGGGCTAAATATATGTGGGCAAAATATTTAGATAATAAGAATAAGACCCCTAAGAAAGCTTCGAACAGCTGGAAGACAATGGAAAAACAAAAAGAGATAGTAGACTCAGACTCCACACTAAAGAAGAGTGGCTGGAAATGGACTTTAACACCACAAGGAAACTTCTCCCTCAAGTCGGCAAAAGATCTGGTCAGAAAGAAAAAACCGGCTCAAACTTTATTTAAATGGGTATGGCAAGAAAACGTCCCGCAAAAATATGTTCCTTCACATGGAAGGCTCTAATGAATGCTATACCGGTAGATAAGAATATACAAAAAAAGGGATAAAAATGGCATCAAGATGTGAATGCTGTTCACAAGCAGTTGAAACAACCGATCATTTATTTTCCAATGGGCCAATTGCAGCGGAATATGGAGAGAGATGGAAGGGGAAAAAGAATATGTAACAAAGATGATGGATTAATAGATAAAGTTAAAAAATGGGAAAGTGAAAACACGAAAAGCCCCACCAGAAAATGGCTTAATCAGAAATTGCCGCATCTAATTATATGGTGCATATGGAAATCTCGAAACAAAAGTAAATTTGAAAATAAAAGGATGAATTTTGCAGAAATTATAAAAGATATTAGAAAGGAGATATGTAATATATCAATAATGAAACCTATAAAAATAGAGGAAATGAAACAAGAAAAGAAGCTTGAGAAAGCATGAGACCTCACTTATAAAGTTATAAAACAGCAATTGGCTAAATGTATACATTGGAACACTCCACCGGGTGGTAAATATTCACTTAATACGGATGGTAGTTTTAGCAGGGACACTGGAATAGCATGAGGAGGCGGGGTAATAAGAGATCATACATGGACAGTAAAGAGAGCTTTCACCAGATCAAGTCGAGCCTCCTCGGCCCTAGAATCAGAAATTAAAGCATTTGAAATCAGGGTTAGAGATATGTAAGCAGCTAAATTTTAAAAATATAGAAGTTCAGGTAGACTCGAAATTATTAGTCGAAACAGTAATTAACAAGAAAATATTATGGAGATATGAAGAGGATCTAGAAGTAATTCTTAGCATTTTGGATGAACTGAAGGCCTCAATAACACATATATATAGAGAAGCTAATAATCTAGCGGATAGTCTATCTAGAATAGGCACAACTAGAGGAGATATAGAATATAACATGGAATCCATGCCAAATAAACTAAAGGGAATAGCATGTTTAGATAAATGGGATTTCCTTATATTAGAATAAATAAACAGCCCACGAAGGTATGACAAAGTCTCAACCTCTGTTGGAATTTTCGTGCGGGAATCCGACATTGTAGGGAATTTCTGCCCATACTGGTTATCTGTAGTATTAAATGGAATAGGAAGGGTGGAGGAGAATTCTTTTAAAAATAAAATAAAACTTAGAACATAATTTAGAATAACGAATCTAAAAAAGAAGCAAATAGGTTATAGTTATGTATGTGTTAATTCTGCACAAGCAGTTTCGGCAGATAGTGCATATCTATAAATATGTATTTGGATTTCCTTGCAGGATGTTAAGAAGGAGAATTCTGTTTTTAATCCGACAATTCTGTGGAGTTTTCGTATAATTTTGTATAAGTTTAACAGGGACAAGGGTAATAGGGGTGCCAAGTTATCTTGCAGGCACGTTCGTTTTTTTTTCTTTGGATTTTTCAGGTTCAGAAGTGTATAAATGAAGAAGGAAGACGGCTGGAAACTTTTTAGAATAAATGTGAAGAGAAGAGCCCGAGACACGGGAAGATGAGAGATAGATGTCCGAGCACATGGGCAGCTCTTTCCTATTGCCTATCCCCATATGCTGCCTGCCACTAGAACCAGCTGCTGCTAGCTAATGCTATACGTCTGATTCTACTGTTGTCTATCATGAGCAACTGTCAAATTCCACCTACAATTTAGATTTAACCAGATGCTGCTGCGTCATGCAATTTCATGCTGATACCATATATATGATTCTGATGCCATATGTATGATCCTGTTGCTGCCTGTCATTAGCTGCCTCCACCACAGATGTTGATACACCTCAAATAAAGGAGCATTTATTATCAAAAAATGCCTGTACAAAGAATAAGGAAGATGCGTGAACAAAAATGAAGCTGCCTGAACAAATCTTATATACTACATATACCTATGCAGAGTGTATGGAGGTGTCTTCCTGCTCCCTACCTTTTGCTTTTATGCCAAAAGGTACAAGCAGATGCTGCTGCTAAATTTCATGCTGCTCCCAATGAGTCTGTCGTTGCTGCCATGAGTCTACTTGCTGCTGACATAAGTCTCTTGCTACTACGATAAGTTTACCTGCTGCTGCTTGCGACATTGCTCCATCCTTGAATATAATAGGTTAAATAAAAAATGAAGGAGCACAAAGAGAGTGGCTAGAGCCTACTGCCAAAGTTGACATAACTAGGGTAAATAGTATAGGGGTAAAAATGTCCCTATTTCATTGTATTTGTGTTCTTTTGGTTAGAGTCTTGTCCTATAAATGTAATGACTCTAAATAGAGTTATGTGGTTGTAAAGGTTTTCCTCCGCCTACAAGTGAGGGTTATGTTTTTTAATAATAGAAAAAAAAACCTTTTATAAAAAAAAAAACCCTCTCTTTTGGCGGAGGAAAACCATTTCTACAACTACTTGGCTTGCTACCCATATCCCCATACACCTTTATTAACCTCTAGAGACCTCTAATCAATCTACCTAAATATTAGCCATGAATTTTACTAATAATACATTTTACATGACTTAGTTTTCCATGTAATCTTTGTTGTATGGAATATGCTATGGAGCTAAAGGCTTTCCCCATCTTTAGCATTCTTCCTACTACTCCATGACCTCTTTTGTTATCTTCTCATAGCTCTATGGCTGCCTCCGCAAAGATACTTTATCAACCACTTTGTTTTCTTTTCAGCAACTATTCTGCAAATAAAACATGCTAAAATGCCAAGGCTAGGCTCTACTCCTACCCTTTTCTGTCTTTTTTTTCGTCTTCCCATTTCCCCACCCCCTTAACACATTGTCATCAGGTTTACAAGTGAGGCTGAAAAGAAAAAGGCAAAAAAGATAGAAAAAAACAAATAGACCTGCCTTTGAGTATGTTAGCATTCCTCCTTCCTTTGAGAGATTTCCTCATGAGAACCTTCATTTCAGCCTTTGTCTCCACCTTTAATGTTGGAAATATGTTGCTAATATCTTTTGGTCTTCTTATTCTTCGTAGTCTTTTTATTTTTCCTTATTCATCTTATTCTTCTTATTCATCTTATTTTTCTTAGACCTTCTATTCTTCTTAATTCATCTTATTCAATCTTATTCTTCTTATTATCTTATTCTTCTTATTCTTCGTATTGTTTTTAATCTTTTTATTCTACTTAATTTATTATTCTACTTATTCAGCTTCTTATTCATATTATGCATTTATTCTTCGTAGTCTTCTTATTCTTCATGTTCTTCTTATTCTTCTTATTCTTCTTATTCTTCTTATTCTTCTTATTCTTCTTATTCTTCTTATTCATCTTCTTATTCATATTATTTATTTTATTCTTATTATTCTTTTTATTGTTTTATTCTTCTTATTCTTCTTATTCTTCTAATTCATGTTATTCTTTTTATTATTCTTTTTTTTCTTTATTCTTATTCTTCTTATTATTCTTATTCATGTTTTTCTTTTTATTCTTTTTATTCTTCTTATTCATTTTAATTTTTTTATCTTTTAATTTTCTTTATTCTTCTTATTCTTCTTATTCTTTGTATTCTTATTTTTCTTCTTTTTATACTTTTTATTATTACTTTATTCTTCTAATTCTTATAATTCTTCTTATTATTTTTATTCTTATTTTTCGTTCTTTTCCTTCTTTTTCTTCTTATTCTTATTATACTTTTTTATTTCTTATTCTTTTAAATTTTATTATTCTTCTTATTATTCTAATTCTTCTAATTCTTCTAATTTTTCTAATTCTAATCTCTAATTCTTCTTATCTTACTTTTCTTCTTATTCTTTTAATTCTTTGTATTTCTCTAATATTTCTTATTCTTATTATTCTTCTTATTCTTCTAATTCTTCATTATTCTTCATTATTCTTAGTATTGTTATTATTCTTATTATTCTTCTTTTTTATATTTTTCTTAATTTTCTACTTTTTATTTTTATTCTTCTTATTCTTATTATACTTCATTTTCTTATTTTTCTTCTTATTATGCTTATTGTTCTTATACTTCATTTTATTATTATTGTGTTTATTCTTTTATACTCTTCTAATTTTTCTTATTGTTAAAATTATTCTAATTCTTCAAATTCTTCTTATTTTTCTTATTTTTCTTATTCTTCTAATTTTTCTATTTCTTCTAATTATTTTTATTCTTCTTATTCTTATTTATATTTTTATACTTATTTTTTTCTTATTCTTTTTATTATCTTATTCTTCTTTTTAACTATTTTTTTGTTTCTTCTTATTCTATTTATTAAACTTTTCTTATTATTATTATTTTTATTATTCTTTTTATTCATTATTCAGTCTTATTCTAATTTTTTTTTATTCTTATCTTCTTATTCTTATTATTCTTCTTATTCTTATATTTCTTCTTATTTTCATATTCTTCTTATTATTCTTATTCTTCTTATTCTTCTTACTCTTCTTATTCTTCTTATTCTTTTATTCTATATTATTAATATCATTCTTATCTTAGAATTATTACTATTCTTTTTATTCTTATTATTATTATTAATTTTCTTATTCTTATTATTCTTTTATTTTACTATTCATATTTTTGTTTTTATTCTTCTTTTTCTTTTAATTCGTCATATTCTTTTATTCTTCTTATTATTCTAATTCTTTTAATTTTTCTAATTCTTCTTATTCTTCTTATTCTTTTTTATTCTTAATTTTTTATTATTCTTCTTTTTCTTTTTATTCTATTTATTCTTCTTAGTCTTATTTTTAAAACTTTTTATTTATTTTCTTCTTATTCATCTTATTCTTCTTATTCATTTTATTCTTGTTATAATTTTTATTCTTCTTTTTCTTCTTATTTTTCTTATATTTCTTATTATTATTAGTTTCTTATTCTTCTTATTCTTCGTTATACTTAATATCCTTCGTATTCTTACTATTATTATTATTCTTCTTATTCTTCTTTTTCTTATTATTCTTTTTATTCTTATTATTCTTCTTATTCTACTTATTATGCTTTGTTTTTCTTCTTCATTTTCTTTTAATTCTTCTTTTTCTTCTAATTCTCCTAATTATTATTATTATTATTATTATTCTTTTAATTCTTCTTATTAATCTTATTCTTCTATTTCTTCTTGTTATTATATTATTAATATTATTATTATTATTATTATTATTATACTTTTTATTCTGATTCTTTTATTTTCATATTTTTATTTTTTTATTTCTTCTTATTCTTCTTTTAATCTTATTTTTTATATTATTATTATTTTTATTAGTTTTCTTTTTTTTCCTATTCTGATTATTCTTCTAATTCTTTTTATTCTTCTTAGTTTTCTTATTCTTCTTATTATATTTGTTGTCTAAATCATCTATTTTTTCTTATTCTTCATTTTCTTTTTATTCTTTTTATTCATCATTTTCTTCTTTCTCAGCTTTTTATTCTTTTAATTTTATTTTTTTATTCTTATTATTTTTTATATTCCTTATTTCTTCTTATTCTTCTAATTCTCCTAATTATTATTACTATTCTAATTGTTCTTTTTTCTTCTTATTCTTATTATTCTTTAATTCTTCTTATTTGTTCTTATTTTTCTTATTCTTATTCTTCTTCTTCTTCTAATTCTACTTAATCTTCTTATTCTTCATATTCTTCATATTCTTCTAATTCTTCTTTTCTATTTTTTTGTATTTTTCTTCCTTATTCTTAGTATACTTTTTATTCTTTTTTTTTCATTTTTCATTTTATTTAATTTCTTTTTATTCTTCTTATTTCATTATACAAAAATATTCTTCTAATATTCATTATTCTTCTTATTCTTATTATTCTTAGTATTCTTTTTTTTTCTTATTCTTCTCATTTATTTTATTCTTCTTATTCTTCTAATTCTTTGTATTCTTCCTATTCTTCTTATTCTTTTTATTATTTCTATTCTACTTATTTTTCTTATTCTACTTATTCATCTTAATCTTTTTATTCTTTTTTTCTTCGTATTATTCTTATTTTTTATATTCTTATTATTCTTCTTATTCTTATTCTTCTAATTTTTCTTATTCTTTTTATTCTTCTTATTCTTGTTATTCTTCTTAAACTTTTTTTACTTCTATTTATTCATATTTTTCTTGTTATTCTTCTTATCATATTTCTTCTTATTATTCTTCTAATTCTAATTATTCTTTTTTTATTCCTTTTCTTTTATTTCTTCTTTTTCTTTAATTCTTTTTATTCCTCCTATTCTTTTTTTTCTTTTTATTCTTCTTATTATTATTCTTCATCTTAAACTTCTTATTTTTTTTATTCTTTTTATTCATCTTATTCTTCTTATTCTTATTCATCTTCTTATTCTTCTTTTACTTCTAATTCTTTTTATTCTTTGTATTCTTATTATTCGTCTTTATTTTCTTTTTCTACATTTTATTTTAATTCTTCTTATTCTAAGTATTTTATTCTTTTTTTTAATTTTTATTTTAATTCTTTTTTTTTATTATTTCTATTCTTCATATAGTTTTTATTCTTCTTATTCTTCTATTCTTCTTATTATCTTATTATTCTCATTCTTATTTTTCTTTATATCCTTTTCATACTTCTTATTCTTCATATTCTTTTTATTCTTCTTATTTTCTTATTTATCTTATACTTCTAATATTTCTTATTCTTCTTTTTCTTATTATTCTTTTTATTCATTTTATTCTTATTATTCTCTTATTCTTTTTATTCTTCTAATTGTTATAATTCCTTTAATTTTTCTAATTTTTCTTATCCTTCCTATTCTTTTTTTTCTTATTTTATTCTTTTTATTTTTTTCTTATTTTCTTATTCTTATTGTTCTTCTTTTTAGAATTTTCTTTCGTTTCTTTTTATTTTTTTTATTTATCTTTTTCTTATTATTCTTCTTATTTTCGAATTCTTTTTATTTATCTTTTTTTTATTCTTCTAATTCTTCTTATTCTTATTATTCTTCTACTTCTTTTTTTATTTTATTCTTTTTTATTCTTTTATTCTTCTTATTCTTAATATCCTTTTTATATTTTGTATTCTTACTATTCTTCTATTTCTTTTTTTCCTACTTTTTATTCTTTTAATTCTTCTTATTCATCTTATTATCTTATTCTTCTAATTCTTCTTATTATTCTTATTCTTCTGATTCTTCTTATTTTTTTATTCTTCTTATTTATATTATTCTTCTAATTCTTCTTTTCTTTTTATTCATATATATTCTTCTTATTCTATTTATTCTTTTTATTCTTATAATTCTTATTATTCTTCGTATTCTTCTTATTCTTCTTATTTCTATTTATTTTAGTATTTAATTTATTTTTCATATTCTTTATAGTCTTCTTATTATTCTTAATCTTTTTTATAATTCATATTCTTATTATTCTTTATTATTTTTATATTTTTATAATTTACTTATTCTTCTTATTCTTCTTATTATTCTTAATCTTTTATATAATTGTATTCTTATTAGTCTTCTTTATTTTTCTTATTTTTTTAATTTTACTTATTCTTCTTATTCTTATTTTTTTTATTCTTCTTATTCTTCTATTTATCTTGATACTTTCTATTCTTCATTAACTACTTATTCTACTTATTCTTCTTATTCGTCTTATTTTCTTATTATTCTTATTATATTTATTTTTTTATTATTCTTATTATTCTTATTCTTCCTATTTATTTATTCTTCTTATTAGTCTTTATCTTCTTATTCTTCTCTTCTTCTGATTATTCCTATTCTTTTATTCTTCTTAATATTCTTATTATTTTATATTTTTATTCTTCTTATTTTTATTTTTTATCTTATTCTTTTTATTATTCTTATAATTCTTATTCTTTTATTCCTCTTATTCTTCTTATTCTTTTTTTCATATTATTCATCTTATTCTTCTTTTTCTCTATTCTTCTTATTCTTCTTATTCTTCTTATTCTTCTTATTCTTTTTATTCTTCTTATTCTTTTATTCTTCTTATATTTTTATTTTTATTATACATCTCATTGTTCTTCATCTTCTATTTCTTCCGATTCTTTATATTCTTTTTTTCTTCTTATTTTTATTACTAATCTTATTCATCTTATTTTTATTTTTATTCTTATTCTTCTTATTCTTTTTATTCTTCTAATTCTTCTTCTTCTTCTTCTTTTTTTATTTATTCTTTTCTTTTTATTCTTCTTAATCTTCGTGATCTTCTTATTCTTCTTAATCTTCTTATTCTTTATTCTTTTTATTCTTTTTATTCTTTTATTCTTTTTATTCTTCTTAATATTATTTTTTTTTAATCTAATTATTCTACTTATTATTCTTATTCATTTTATCTTCGTATTCTTCTTAGTAATCGTATGTATTCTTATTGTTCTTATTCTTCTTATTCTTCTATATTTGTATTCTTATTATTTATCTATTCTTCTTTCTATTTTTATTTTTTTTATTCTTCTTATCTTTTTATTCTTCTATTTCTTTGTATTCTATTATTCTTCTTATTTTTTTATTCTTCTTTTTCTCTCTCTATTCTTTTTATTCTTATATCCTTCTTATTCTTCTATACTTGTATCTTCTTCTATTTTCTTACTATTTTCTTCATTAAAATGGGCTAAAGCTTCTACAGACCGGAGGTCTTCCCCCTTTTTTATCTATTTCTTTCTTAATCACATAAACTCTCCTTCTATGGTCCAAAGCATATTATTTAATGCTAACCCACTCATTTCTTGGCCATATTGACTTTCTATAGTCTTTCTTATTTTTTGCATACACCACCAACATGACTACCTCGACAGAGGACTTATTTTAAAAGTAATAATTTGTTATTAAGCCTATTTAATTTCAATCTTTAAATTCTTATTACACATTATCCATAATCTACAGTTATTCTTCCTAAACGCCTTACTAATTCCCACTAGCTTTTTATATTTTGTTAACACACTAATATCCACCATGGGTTTAGCTATTATAATTATCTTTATTTTATGTGTTTTTATACGATATTTAATTATATTCTATATTGGAGTGTTTGCTATTCCTCTTTAGTTCCAATACAAAACTTATCTATTATGAGTATGTTTTGCTTGTGCCCTAGTCATACATTTTGAGTCATATTTCATATTAAAATATTCTTTAATGTTTCTTGTCTGCTTGCTAGAGCTGGGCTATAGTTTTCATTCAAGCCTCCTGCTTTTCCATCCATGCCCAATTCTATTCCCATGCGCTTAATTTCTCCTATCACCTTTTCCATGTTGTTAGGACTTGTTATCACTTATACATTATTATATCATCCCTTATTATATTTACTTGCGGGTTACTTGGTTCTTTTTCTTAATTAGGGGCCAACTCTTTGAATCGGACTCAAACTCTAAGAGAAGGTCATCTTTCGACCACCTATATTATTCTATTCCAATTTCTTTCTATTACTCTTTTTCGCTCCTTTTTTTATTGCCCTTCTCAACTATCCCTTCTCCACTCAAACTCTCCCAAGACTATCTCTACCCCTCCCCTTCCCCTAGCCCTTGTTGCCAAATTTCCTCTCGGGTTCTTCCTTCCTTACTTCCCTTTCCCCTCCATTTATCCCTTTCCCTTTCCCATTTCATTCTGCCTAATCTCTCATCTTCCCCTCCCGAACCTTCACCTTCTTTGTGCATTTCTTTCTTTACTAGCCTAATTATTTTTTCCATCCCTACCTCCTCCCTTTCTTCTATTATTTTCTGTTGCTGTCTCACCTCCTCAATTGATTTCTGCCCCCCCTCCCACTTCTATAGTGTTTCATGCCCCATCTCCTCTAATGTTTTCTACCCCTTCCTAACCCAAATATTCTTATTATCTTTAGTTCTAGCTTTTGTTTTTATTATATACTTATCCACCATGAATTCATTTAGCCATATCTCATTAATTACAATAGTTATAGTATGTAGGTGTATATTCTGGAAAAATATCTTACCTAAATCCATCATTCTCATCACTTCCAATCAACAATCTATGTGCGGGTGTTTTTGGAGATTTATCTCCACACACCCCCAAGCAGCATTCGGCCAAGTCATATATAAAGTAGCCTCATCCATCATTAAAGGGTTTACCTAAGCATAGAGCAATTAAGAAGAGAGAGAGCATATAAAACATGTGTAAAAAAATGGTTTCAGAAGTGAAAACCATATCGGGGCTAGTAGATATTCCTCTATTGTGGTGAACTCGGGCATCCCTTCAAATTGTCATAGGAAATCCATATACCATCAATTTACTTCTTGTCCATATTAGGAGGAAGTCTTCTTCCTCTCGGAATTGAATACTAAAGTGCTTCCCATAATAATAAGCCATTTTTACTATTGCTAGTAGCTTCAAAAGTAACAAGATATCCTAAAATATTTCACATTTAGAATTACCGTGAGAAAAATTTGCAATTAATGTATAGGATATGGGTTCGGCAATAATTGAAATTTTAGACTTTGAGAATAGAAGAATTGGGTCAATATTTTTGGAAGAATTGCTTGGACACAATGTTAGGGGCCTCTTACCAATGCCCATGAAGGCATTCTTATTAGTTAATTTCTCATTTACTTCCATTTTTAGCTTAAAATAAAGCTTCTATTTATCAAAAATGAAGGATTCTCTATCTAAAAAGGTCCACTTTGTTTCATTAGAAATGAGAGCCACGAATTTTCAAGGTTATCTTCTTATTTTTCATAATCTTATTAATCTTTTTATTATTTTTATTCTTATTATTCTTTTATACTTCTTATCTATCTTATTATTTTTTTCTTATTATAAGTCTTATTCTACTTGTTCTTCTTATTCGACTTGTTCTTCTTATTCTTTTTATTCTCCAGAATTTTCTTATTCTTCTTATTCTTCTTATTCTTTTCATTCTTTTTATTCATTTTATTCTTTTTATTCCTCTTATTCTACTTATTCTTTTATTTTCTGATTCTTCTTATTCTTCTATTGCTTCTATTCTTCTTATTATTTTATCTTCTTTTTATTCTTATTCTTCTTTTTATTCTTATTATTCTTATTCTTTTTATTCTTCTTTTACTTTTATTATTCTTATTCTTCTTATTATTTATATTCTTCTTATTCATATTATTCTTCTTATTCTTGTTATTATTGTTATTCTTTTTATTCTTCATATTCTTCTTATTCTTATATTCTTCTTATTGTACTTATTATTCTTAAATTTTTTAATATTTTATTTTCTATTTATTCTTGTTATTTGCATTCTTCATATACTAATTATTATTATTCTTATTTATATCTTATTCTCTTTTTATTCTTATTCTTCTTATTTTTCTTATTCTTTTTATTCTACTTATTATCTTTATTCTTCTTAATTTCTTTATTTTCTTATTCTTCTATTTTCTTATTTTTCATATTCTTCTTATTTTTTTATTTTTCTAATTCTTTTTAGTATACAGATACTTCTATTTTTTATTCTACTTTTCTTCTATTTATTTTTATTCTAATTATTATTATTATTCTTATTCCTTAATTATTCTTATTCTACTTATTATTCTTATTCTTTATATTCTCCTTTTTCTTCTTATTATTATTATCTTTTTATTATCATATTCTTCTTATTTTCTTTTTCATTTTTTTTCATCTTATTCTTTTTTATAATTTGATTTACTCTATATTATTCTTATTGTTATTTTTTTTAATTCTACTTATTGTTCTTATTTTTCGTATTCTTTTTATTCTTTCTTATTCTTATATTTGTTCTTAAACTTCCTATTATTCATATTCAACTTATTCTTTTAATTCTTCTTTATTTTTATTATTCTTCTAATTATTATTAATCTTCTTATTTTTCTTATTTTTCTTATTCTTCTTTTTCTTCTTATTATTCTTATTCTTTTTAATTATCTTATTATTGTTTTTATTCATATTCTTTTTATTATTCTTATTCTTCTTATTCTTCATAATCTTTTGATTCTTCATATTGTTCTTATTCTTCTTTTTACTCTTATTATTTATTCATGTTATTATTCTTATTACTCTTATTTTGGTTATTTTTCTTACTCTACTTATTTTTTATTTTTCTTATTCTTTTTTATATTTTTTTTATTATTCATTTTATTCTTCTTATTCTTTTTAATCTTTTATTTCTTTTTATTCTTTTTATTCTTTTATTCTTTTTCTTCTTATTCTTCTTATTCTTCTTATTCTCCTTATTCTCCTAATTCTTGTTATTCTTATGATTTTTTTTTCTTCTACTCTTCTTATTCTTCTTATTATCTAT
The DNA here is from genome assembly GCA_029783825.1 of Sapria himalayana. Taxonomy (NCBI): domain Eukaryota; kingdom Viridiplantae; phylum Streptophyta; class Magnoliopsida; order Malpighiales; family Rafflesiaceae; genus Sapria; species Sapria himalayana. The sequence continues at coordinate 27,456 of JAREIK010008797.1, forward strand.
TGTTCATATTCTTCTTATTCTTCTTATTTATCTATATTATTATTCTTTTTATTCTTGTATTCTTTTATTCTTATTATTCGTTTTATTATTATTATAATTCTTATTCTTCTTATGCTTTTTTTTCATCTTATTCTTCTTATTTTCCTAATCTTTTTATTCTTTTTTTTATTCGTATTTTCTTCTTATTCTTCATATTATTATTATTATTATTATTATTATTATTATTATTATTATTATTCATTTATTCTTTGTATTCTTCATATTTTTATTATTATTTTTATTCAACTTATTATTTTTATTATTCTTATTCTTCTATCTTATAATTCTTTTTATTCTTATATTTCTTCTTATTCCTTTTATTCTTCTTATTAATCTTAATCTTCTTATTCTTCTTATTATTTTTTATTTTTCTTATTCTCATTATTCTTCTTATTCTTCTTATTCTTCATATACTTCATATTATTATTATCTTCAAATTCTTTTTATTTCTTTTATTCTTCTTATCATTTATTCTTCTTATTCTTCTTATTATTCTTTTCTTTAAAATTTTATTTTTATAATTCATCTTATTCTTTTATTCTTCTTATTTTTATAACTATTTTTATTCTTTTTATTCTCATATCATTCTTATTCTTGTTTTTCTTATCAATCTTATTCAACTTTTATTCTTATTCTTTCTATTCTTCTTATTAATCTTAATCTTTTAATCTTATTATTATTATTTTTTTTCTTATTCTCATTATTCTTCTTATTTTTTTGTCTTCTTCTTATTCTTCTTATTCTTCCTATTCTTCATATTATTATTATTCTTCAAATTCTTTTTATTCTTTTTATTTTTTTATTCTTCTTATTCATTTTATTCTTTTATTCTTCTTTTCTTTTAAAATTTTATTCTTATAATTCATCTTATTATTTTTATTCTTCTTATTTTTATAACTATTTTTATTCTTTTTATTCTTCTTATCATTCTTATTCTTGTTTTTCTTATTATTCTTATAATTCTTATTATTCTTCTTATTCTTCTTATTCTACTTATTCTTCATATTCTTCTTATTCTTTTTATTATTCTTATTATTCATATTCTTCTTATTCTTCTTATTTATCTAATTATTATTATTCTTTTTATTCTTTGTATTCTTTTTATTCTTATTATTCTTTTTATTATTATTATAATTCTTATTCTTCATATTCTTTTTTTTCAACTTCTTCTTCTTATTTTCCTAAATATTTTTATTCTTTTTTTTATTCGTATTTTCTTCTTATTCTTCATATTATTATTATTATTATTATTCTATTTATTCTTTGTATTCTTCATATTTTTATATTTCTTTTTATTGAACTTATTCTTTTTATTATTCTTATTCTTCTTATACTAATATTTCTTCTTATTCTTTTTATTCTTCTTATTATTCTCATTCTTCTAATTCTTTTTATTTTTATATTCTTATTATTCTTCTTCTTCTTATTCTTATTCATCTTAGTCTTCTTTTTATTCTTATTCTTCTTATTCTTATTTTTCTTCTTATTCACTTATTCTTATTTGTCTTTTATTCTTCTTAATCTTCTAATTCTTATATCTTCAGTTATCTTATTCTATTATTCTATTCTTCTTTTTATTCTTTATTTTCATATTCTTAGTTTTGTTTTACTCTTCTTATTCTTCTTATTCTCCTTATTATTCTTATTCTTCTTTTTTTTTATAAAGTTAGTTTTATTAGTTATAAGAGCCATTCTTTTGGTGGAGGAAAACCATTTTTACAAACTAAGATCTACCCCAGTTTCTCTTTTACACCCTTGTCAGTAAAAAATGGTAAAAATACTTACAAAAGCTTGAAAAAACATTTTAATATCTCTTTAGATGATCTCGTGTTGTATATCTTGCTTATGCGTCTCCTTCTCTTCCGGTTAAATCCACATGTATTCCCTTTTTAGCTACATTGTTTCTTTAGATTTGTACAAGCATAGCAGCATGCATCCTATTTAGCCAATTTAGCAGAATTTGGTAGCATCCCCATAGCTTGTATTCACCCATAGCATCCACTATTTCGACAGCTTTAATTTGCAACTTTGCTGCTTTTTCAAGTATCAAGCCTTGCTGAAATGTCCATGCAGTTATTTTTTCATGCTTAGTCATCCCTCAGGTACGGGTGACTCTTAATCTCATGTGTTCCGCTCTTAGCCTTCAAATGTTAAGGCGAAAACTACAGCTGCATTTCAAGCAAACAAACAGTAAACATTATCAATTTAGCAGAATTTAGCAGCATGTATTCACCCATTGCATCCTTTCAACAGCTTTAAAGTTTGCCAACTTTGCTGCATTTTCAATTATCAGCCTGCTTAAATCATGCCATGTCCTGCTTTGCTAGATACACTTATCAGGAATTCTAACATCTATGAAATCTACAAGAACATCAGATTTTACTTCCCCACAGGACCAGGGAACCTTCTTTTTTTTTTCAAGCAACACGAAATAAAATAATACAATACACACTAACAAAATTAGTTAGTCATCCCTCAGGGCCGAGTGACTCTTAATCTTATGTGTTCAGCTCTTAGCCTTCAAGTGCTAAGGCAAAAACTACAGCTGCATTTCAAGCAAACCAAATAGAAACACCAAATTAGCAGAATTACTATCTTCAAATGCTAAGACAGTAAACATAAACATTAGGCATCCCTCAGACCAGGATGCCTCATGCAAACCTTCCTTATATCTGCACAGAATATTGGTACAGTCTAGAAAGACTATATCAACATCTCCCCCTATAAATCATTCTCCATCGCTTCATATCTGCAAAAAGGTTAGTCAAGGTGGAAAAAAAAACACCAATCTTTTCAGCCTAGCTTGTGTACACAGCTTTGCCTATCCTCCAATCCCCTGTGAACAAAAACTACAAAATAATAAACTATCCAAACACATATAAAGTATAAATCTGTAAAATACAGATTATCTAGACAAATATGTAAATGCATATATGTATATCTGTAAAATCCAAGACTTTTCAGAGTTAATTTTAACCTATTACTCCACTAGAATAAATGCTGTACTTGTTAAAGAATGATCCTTTATTCAGGCCAAATCTGTAAACTCATCTAGCCTTTCAAAGTTATGCCAAGCCAAATATGTAAAAACCAAATTTAACTATTTAACTATTAGTAGACCAGAATTTTAAATTACTTATTTTTCTCAATCCTAATATATGGAGTTCCTAGTTCATTTAGCCTTGCAAGGCCTTTAATTTAGTTGGCGATTGCTTATGTCAAACACCTCATCTCCTATATATGCACCTTCTTTAGCCAGCCTATCTGCTAGGGAATTAGCCTCTCTGTAAATGTGCTCAATGGACGCATTCCCTTTTTATATAATTTATTTATAGACTCTATGTCATCCTCATATTGCCAGAGGTTGAACTTTTTATGAACAAGGTCCACTAATAACTTGAGTCAACTTGAATTTGAAATTCCCTAAGGTTGAGCTCACTGCAGAGTTGTAATCCTTTAAAGAAGAGCATGAATTTCAGAAATAATACTGAGATAACTTTAGGTTAATCTTAAAGCTTTTAAAACCTTTCCTTGCGAATCCCTTATAACACATCCTCCTCCTACTGCCCCATGTCTCTGTTAAAACGGCATCTGTATTAAGTGACATTTTACCTTAGGGCGGTTTCTCCCACTAATACTCTTAAACCCTTAGCCCCCTTCTATTTTCATATGATAAGCACCAGAGTCTATTAATACAATTCTGACTTATCTTTCCTTATTTTTATAGGGCTAGCCTCAGAGATACAAGAGATTTCTTTTTAAATATCTTTTAATATATCATCGAGTTCATTCGGCGTTATCAAATCTGCTCTTATTTCTAGCCTTCCAGATACACCAAACAAACTACCAAGGGATATTTTTCGTAAGCCAATATTGAACTTTATGACCTTGATCTAGCTCCAAGCCAGCACATAATCTGTCTTTAAAAACCTTTTTCTTTTTTACTTGAACCATTTTTATTTTGCTCCAGACTTCATTTACTATCCTACCAGTAGAGAACAAATGATCTATACTTTCAATTTCTGAGAGGCAGCATTCGCACCTGAAGAAATTCTAACGCCCTTCCTTTGTATGTTATTATCTACTGGGATAATTTCTAGAAGGGTTTCCACAACAAAATTTTCATTTTCTGAGGGGAGTTATTTTCCCAAATCCATTTAAACAATGGTGACCTCCTCCTTTTAATTCTAAGCTGTGCTTTTGCAGATTTCAAGGTGAAAACTCCTTGTGGATCAGGAGTCCACTTCCACCCACTCTTGTTTAATTTAGAGTGGGATTAACTAGGTTTTTTTGTTTTAATAACATTTCATGTCCTTGAGGATTTTTTGTTATTCTTTTCTTTTCCCCAGTTATACTTAGCCCTCATAAATCTTGCCAGAGACTTTCATTTTCTTTTACCACCAGCCTTTACAAGCCCATGCTCCAGACTCCACCTCAAAACTTGTGAAACCCAAGCCCGCCTCTTCTTTTGGTTGACATAGTGAATCCCATTTTATCTAGTGTAACTTAGCTTTACCTTTCCGTTTACCCCATAAGAAATTAGCCATTTCTTTCTCCAATTTCTTGAACACTATTTTTGGGGGCTGGATTATTGATAGAATATGAGATAGTGATCCCTGTAAAAACGTGAGAAATGAGAGTGACTCTTCCGCCAAAACTTAACATATCCTCCTTCCAACCCGCAATCTTACCTCTCATTTTTTCTAAAAGAAAATTAAGATATTCTTCTTTTAGTCTGCCTTCATGTATTGGGCAACCCAAATACATCAAGGCGCCTTTTTTTTGGGTAAAACTGGTCATCTCTTTAACTCGTTTTACCACTTTCTCTGGTGTTTTAGAAGACATAATAAAATGACATTTCTTTTTATTCATACGCTGCCCAGTCTCCTCCTCTAATATCTGCAATAATTCCATCAAGTTAAATAAAGACTTAGTGCTAGCATTCGTAAAAATAATAACGTCATCTGCATATGCCAGGCAACTCACTAGAGGAGTCCCTCTTGGCTGCCTATATGTCAAGATATTCCCTTCTTGCATTTTTAGTTTAAGGTTTAAGAGTAGTAATTCCAAGTAAACATTGAAAAGATAAGGAGACAGAGGGTCCCCTTGCCTTAACCCTCTTACTGGCTTAAACTCATCACCTTTATGACCGTTTATTATAACTCTTACCCACACACTTGAAATGCATCTGAAACACAGGTCTATCCAGAATTCTGAGAAGCCCATTCTTCTCATGAAAAAACATAGAGTAGACCATTCCACCCTATCGAAGGCCTTTGAGAGATCCAATTTAATTGCTACATTATGGCCTCTAGTTTTAATATCAATGTCTCTCATCAGTTCGGATGCTGAGCTTATATTCTCCATCATTATTCTATTTTTAACAAATCCTGATTGCTCAGGAGAGATAATGCTGGCGAATATGTTACTTAACCTGTTTTGCAAAATTTTAGCTAAGATTTTATAAATCACATTACACAAGCTGATTGGTCTAAAATCCTCACATTTTTGTGGGTTCTTAATCTTAGGAATTAATACAATAAAATAGCAGGCCCAAGATTTGGATATTTCTGCTCCTGCGAAGATATATGAGATCGCAAGGTGGAGATCCTTCTTAATGATATTCCAAGATAACTGGAAAAAGGCACTGTTCCATCCATCTGGACCAGCTGCACTATCTTTATTTATGCTAAATACAGCATTTCTAACCTCCTCCTCTTTTGGAAATTCCTCTAACCTCTCATTTTCTTCCGACGTTATCTGACATTTTATTGCTTGCAATAACAGTTGACCATTAAGATTTACTTTGCTAGTTAGATGCTTTTTAAAGTATTCTTTTAGGTGGCTTTTGATCTCTGCTCCATCTATTATCCAACGTCCTTCAGAGTTTTTGATACCTGATATGTGGTTTTTTTGAGATTTAATTTTAGCCATAGAGTGAAAAAACTTGGTATTTTTATCTCCTTCTTTTAACTATTTAATTTTCGATCTTTGTTTCCAAAAAACATCCTCCATATGTAATTTGAGCCTTAAAGCAGCCCTAGCTTTGCTGAGCTCCTGCCTACTTTCAATACTCTGATTAATTTCGTACTCCTTTTCTTTAACTACAACCTCTTCCTCCGCTTGAATCATGTTTTCATTTATGTTACCAAATATTTCTTTATTCCAGATAACCAACCTAAATCTTAATCTACGCATCTTTGTAGCTAATACCTGCAAAGGATTACCAGTAGAAGGTTCTGACCATGATAGCTTTACTATCTTTTCAAAGTCAGGATGCATGCTCCACATGTTTTGAAAGTTGAAACATTTAGTTGCTAATTGGCATTACTGAAAGGATAGTAACATCGGGCTATGATCCGAGCATGCTCTGTTTAAGTTCCTCAGCGACATACAGCCGTGTATATCCATCCATTTCGCATTATAGAGAACTCTATCTAACCTGGCCCAAATTGCTCCTCGCTTCTTCCAATTATTACACCAAGTAAAATTGGTGCCCAGAAAATCCGCTTCCAAGAGATTTGAATTAGCTATAGCTTCATTGAAATCTGCCATGGCTTCTGTATCCGGCCGTCTTCCTCCTAACTTCTCTCTCTGGTATCTAATTATATTAAAATATCCTCCAATGATCCATGGAAGATCTACTCTAGCTATCTCAGCCATCTCCTGCCATAATGACTTTATACCCTCTTTGGTGTTTTTCGCATATACAGCAGTAAAGAGAGTCTCCGAGTCACCTACTTTAAAATGTATAAGCTGCTCTGTAGATTTCAATACTACAATTCCCAGAGACCCATTCCACATAACCCAAAATTCCCCATTAATATTAGCCGTAGCATTATCAAAGCCCATTATTTTTTTATAGTATAACTAATTTGTTAATCTCTACCATTGGTTCTGATAAAATGACCATTTTAGCTTTGTAAATTTTTATTAGTTTCTTGATTCTATTTATAGAGGGTTTATTCGCCACCCCTCGTATATTCCAGTAAATACAACTATCCATTATTGGGTGATCTTGCCTGTGCCCTAGTTGTATATTTAGAATCATACTTCATATTTAAATATTTCTTCCTATTTCTAGATGATTTTATAGAACTCAAGCCACTTACCTGATATTTGTTAAGACGAGTGCTGCCCAATTTAAGGGCCATAATCTTAACCTCCTCCATTGCCTCCTCCCTTGAGTAAGAATGACATTTTTTAATCCCCCTGCTTGAACCCTCATTCATCTTAGATTTGCTGTGTTCTATCTCAGATTGAGGATAATCCACTTTTGTTTCGGAAAAGTCCAAAACATCATTTTCAATCCAGCTATAATCTGTTTCGCTATCAATTATAGGGATTCTTTGTTTGATTTTTTAAACCTCCTTCCTTCTTCGAGATTGTTTCTTTGCTAGCCTATCCTTTTCTCCCTCCGAGACCACCAACCTATTCTCTACTTTTCTACTTATAATTTCTCTTTCTCCCTCTATTCTTTTCTCCTTGCCAAGGTTTTCTCTCTCACCCTTACCATTTCCTACTGCTGCCCTTCCCTCCCCTATGTCCTCACTTCTAATTGGATTTTGCCCATTCCCAACTCCATTATAGTGAGGGACCTCCTCTACCAACTCCTTGTTCCTCTCCTCATGTAAATCGTCCATATCTTTAAAGCTTGAACTACCCTTTCGGTCCTCCAGAGAGTAACCCTTCCTTACCCATACCTCAGCCATTTCCCTGCCTTTTCCCCTCCCCTCCCCCAAGTTAGCCCTACCCACCCTGCATTTCTCCATCTCATGCCCGAGCCTCCTACAATTTTTACAGAAACTAGGAGCCTCCTCGGGAACAATCTGCTGCCAAAAACCGTATCCATCCTCAGTACCAACCCACACTTTCTTTGGGTGCTAGATTTCGAGATTGGTCTCAATACAAATCCTTGCTCCGTGAGGACGTGTCATTGAAGCAGTAGCTTCATCCATGAGCATAGGTTTCCCGATACACGTCGCAATGGAGTAGAGTGAGTGAGATTCTGTTAAAGAATGGTAATGGGAGATTAGGAAGAGAATGCCATACCAGGGCTATCGGGGCTTCCTCCATTGGAGAGAATTGTATTGTCCACTTTAACATGCACATGGGATATCCAGAAACAAACCATTGACCGCACAACCACATCCTGTTATAATCTTCTTCCTCCATAAATTGCATGAAGACGTGTCTCGAGTCGAAATCTCCTATCTTAACATTGCCACTGAGTTTAAGCGTATTAAGAAATGCCCCAATGTCATCTGACCGTGGCCTGCCATGTGAGAACTTGCCCACAAGGGTGAGCTTGAATGGTTCCTCCATTCTTTGAAGTTCTGCCTTAGCAAAAATAACTGCCAGATATTCATTTTTCCTCCCGAGCTTAGGTAGATTAGGCGCGGGATCTTTGAGTATAGATGCAAACGACTTCTTCTTAGACAAGAAGCTATTATACTCCATAAACGATTGAGAACAAGCTTGAAAATACTCGAAAATGGACTTTCTCTCTCTAGAATATACTTTCTCTCTCTAGAAAGTTGAGTTCTTCTTATTCTTCTTATTCTTCTTTTTATTCTTATTTTTCGTATTCTTAGTATTCTTCTTACTCTTCTTATTTTTCTTATTCTCTTTATTCTTCTTATTATGTTTATTCTTTTTATTCCTTTTATTTTTCTTATTCCTCTTAATTCTCTTATTCTTATTATTATCTTTATTCTTTTATCTTCTTCTTTTTATTCTTATTATTTTATTATTCTTATTATTCTTATTATTCTTATTATTCGTTTTCTTCTTATTCTTATTATTTTCCTAATTCTTTTTATTCTTCTTATTCTTATTATTTTTCTTATTAATCTTATTCTTCTTTATTTTTTTATTCTTCTTATTCTTCAAACTCTTCTTATTGTTTTTATTATTCTTATTATTTTTATTCTTATTATTCTTTTTATTCTTCTTATTTTTATTATTCTTCTTATTCTGCTTATTCTTCTTATTCTTATTATAATTCTTATTCTTTTTATTATTCTTATTCTACTTATTCTTATTATTTTTCCTATTTTTATTATTCTTTTTACTCTTCTTTTTCTATTACTCTTTTTATTCTTATTTTTCTTCTAATTTTTTTATTCCTCTTATTATTCTTATTCTTTTTAATTCTTCTTATTCTTCTTATTTTTATTATTCTTCTTAATCATTTTATTCTTCTTATTCTTCTTTTTCTTATTCTTCTTATTCATATTATTCCTTAATTTATCATATTCTTCTTACTCTTCTAATTCTTCTTATTCTTCTTATTCTTTATTCTTCTAATTCTTTTTATTCTTCTTATTCTTCTTATTCATCTTATTCTTCTCATTTTTTTATTCATCTTATTTTTCTATTTCTTCTTATTCTTCTTATAATTCTTATTCTTTATTTTTTTTATTCTTCATATTCTTCTTATTTTTTTATTCGTCTTATTCTTCTTATTCTTATTATTCTTTTTAATCTTCTTAATATTATTCTTCTTCTTATTTTTCTTATTTTTCTTATTTTTTTATTCTTCTTATTCTTCATCTTCTTATTTTTCTTATTATTCTTATTCTTCGTATTCTTCTATTTCTTTTTATTCTACTTATTTTTCATTTTATTTTATTTATTATTATTCTTTCAATTTATCTTATTCTTATTATTTTTATTCTTCTTATTCTTCTTATTCTTATTATTATTCTTTTTCTTCTTATTTTTCTTATTCATTTTGTTATTCTTATTATTCTTACTCTTTTTATTCTTCTAACTTTTCTTATTTTTCTTATTCTTCTATTCTTTTTATTTTTCATTACTTCTTATATTTCAATTTCTTCTAATTCATTAAATTTTATTATTTTTCTTATTTTTCTTATTCTTCTTATTCTTCTTAGTCTTTTTATTCTCCTTATTCTTTTTATTTTAATTATTTTTCTTATTTTCTTATTCTTCTTATTTTTCTTATTCTTTTTATTGTTCTTATTCTTCTTTTTCTTCTTATTCATCTTATTCTTTTTATTCTTCTTATTCTTCTTATTCTTCATATTCTTCTTATTCGCTTATTCTTTTTATTCTTCTTATTCCGCTTATTCTTTTTATTTTCTTATTATTCTTATTCTTTTTATTCTTTTATTCTTTTATTCTTCGTATTCTTCCTATTCTTCCTAATTTTCTAATTCTTTCCATTCTTATTATTCTTTTTATTTTTTAATCTTCTTATTCTTGTTATTCATCTTAATAAACTAATTATTCTAATTTTCATATTTTTCTTATTCTTCTTAATCTTCTTATTCTTATTATTCTTGTTATTCTTATTATTCTTTTTTTCTTCTTAATCATCTTATTACTTTTATTCTTCTTATTCTTCATATTTTTATTTTCTTCTTTTTTTTTTCTTCTTATTCTTCTAATTCTTCTTATTGTTATTATTTTTCTTATTTATTTTACCATTTTATTCTTTTTTCTTCTTATTATTCTTATTCTACTTATTATTCCAATTCTTCCATTCTTCTTAACATTCTTATTCTTTTTATTATTCTTATTATTCTTATTCTTCTTTTTTACTATATGTTTTATTCTTCTTTTCTTCTTATTCTTTTAATTCATTTTTTTTGAAAAGTTTTTTATTATTATAATCCTTCTTTTGGCAGAGGAATGCCATTGCTACAATCGAATAAACTATCCTTAAATCATTTACAACCTTCTATTCTCTAAAAATAAAAAGTAACAAAATAATAAATAATCGTCGACTTTGTTTTTTATCCATTAGTGCTCCTATTATGTTTCTTTGAAATTAACCAAGTAGTTCTCATCTGGTTAACTCTTCCTTGCAAAGTGTCCATTCTGCTATAGAGTAAGCTATGCATTTTCCTATCTTTAGAGGATGACCTTGTGCTTTGTTTATCCACTTTGCTCCACTTTGTTCCGTAGTAGTCTTTAGATCCCCCTTTTTAGTTTCTTCTTTCTTTAACCTAATACTTCTTGCTATTTATAAAAGCACAGAACAAAATACCACAAGATAACATAGCTATCAGTAGTGAGAGCTTTCTGTCTCCTGTTTGACCTCTTGTTATAAGCATTTGCTCCTTTTAGCTCCTGCCACCTTTTCTCCCTATTATGCCTACTTCCTATGTTTTGTTCCTGTCCTTATAGTAAAAGCACCAAAATAACAAGCTAATATATCCATGCCATCAAAAATCACAACAACAACACTACTAGCAGAGCACATCCCACAAAACCCAGATGTGATAAATTCTCTAGTGTGCACAGACCTCCCACGGGACCAGATTCTGCCTCCAAAACATGTCTATTACTGTATGTTGCTGTTTACTACAACTACTTTACTACTGCTCTTTTAATTGCTGCAAAACAGAACACTATTTCTATCTATCCCATCCCCCCCTTTACCATATCCTTAATTCCTTACAGCAAAACAAACAATACAATTATCCATGCCACTTTTTATAACCCCCCATTTACCTTTCCATCTTATTACTATCAATAGCTAAAAACCTCTGAATCTTTGTTTGAGTATATTTTCTTTTTTAAAAGCTCAATTCTTGCCTTTCTATTTCTATTGTTCCACCTACAAACAAACATATCTATTTCCATGCCACACCCATTTACCCCTTATTTCCCTTCCATCCCTTTGCAAACCTCGTAAAATCAAAATAAATAAATAGATAAAATACTGCTTTCATTTCAGCTTCTCTTCCCTACTTTAGTTGTAGGGCTATCCATCTGTTCTTTCCTCTTGTATTTTTTTTCTGCCAGATTTTCTATAATTCTGTGAATTCTTCAACTCCATGGTTTATCTGAAATCATTAAACGCACAAAAACCAAACAAAAACCTTTTCCCCATATATCCCATGTTATCTATCCTCTCTCGCCCTTCTTACTTATGAACAGCCTATCCTATCTAAATGTACTAATCCTTTTATACTGCTCGGAATATTTTTAGGAAGCCATTCTTTATTGACATTCTTGACCCCCTCTTTTGCCAGTTTATCAGCCACTGCATTTACTTCCATGCATACATGTATTATACTACACTTAATTCTCTGAACAAATTTCTAATATTGTACACTTCTTTCTCATATTTCCACAATTCCAGTTTTCCTACAACTAGCTTTACTAGTAATTTCGAATCTACTTGAATCTACCCTACATATTATAATTCTTACATAGTTTAAGCCTTTGATGTAGGGCCAATATTTCTGCATGCAGTGGAGAATCTACCCTACATCTCTAGGTGAATGATTTAATAATGCTCCCCTCATCTTTCCTCAGTAGGCCTCCTCCTCCCGCGATACTCATTTCTCTATTAAAACTACCATCTGTATTTAGGATGGTTGTACCATGCGACAGCTTTTTCATTTGACTATTTTAATGCCTTGAGAATGAATCTTTTTAAATTTTAACTCCCATTCCTTCACTTTATTTGACTTTATTTCCCATCTTCTAGTCTTAATTAGAAAGATCTCTGATAGACTTTCTATTTCTTTTTTCACTTCTGCCAATATATCCTTTGATTTCATTTCCGTTCCCTCAAATCTACTCTTATTTCTTACCTTCCATATACACCAAATTGCTATATGAGGCACATTTGCTCTAATCCACCTTTCCTCATAGTTTTGTTTACCTTTCTTACTCAATTTTAGTAACTATCCTTTTAACTTTCTTGTTTGTTTAATTCCTATTACTTTTCCAATCACCTACAGACTTCCTCTGTTACTCTTCCTATCGACAATAAGTGGTCAATTATTCTGTTGCCAATTCACAGCACTCGCATCTTGAAGATAAAGCTATATATTTCAAGTGTAACCTCTCGTCCACTGGCACGGGCTTTTTTAAGGCTTTTAATGGAAAATCTGTATTTTGTTTTGGGAAATCCTTTTCCCATACCCATTTATACAGCTCTGATGAACTTCTACTGCATCTCACTAATTCTTTCGTACTTTTCAATGTAAAATTTTTTGGGGGTTTAGAACCCATTTCCATCCATTCTTAGTCTGCTTTGAGTTAGCTTCCACTGTATGTCTTTGATTAATCATTTGTCTCCATGTATTAGAAGCCATTTTTGAGATTTGAAATTCATTTTGCCTTGAGCATATTTACCTTTCATAAAGTCTGCCCAAATGCCCTTATTACTCATAAATCTCCACCAATTTTTACATGCCCAGGCTTTGGACATGTCCAATAGGCTAGTAAAGCCTAGGCCTTCCTCCTCTTTGGGATAGCATAGATCTTCCATTTTACCCAATGCACCTTATATTTCTCATTCCTCTTACCCCATAAGAAGTTTGACATCTTTTTCTTTAACATTCTTATTATCTTTTTTGGCCGCTGAATATTCATTAATATATTCATTAATGAACTTTGTTGCACATGCACTATCAAAGTAATTCCACCAACTATACTTAGTAGCTCTTCTTTCTAGCCTACTATTTTTTTATGCATTTTTTCAATCAGGAAACTTAAGTAATCTTTCTTCAACCTGCCTTCAAATACTGGGCAACCTAGGTATAGTAGAGCCCATATTTTTGAGTGAAGTTGTAATTTTATTTATCTTTTGAGCCAGCCTTTCTGGGACTTTTCTTTTAATTAAAAACTAACATTTATTTTTATTCAAGACTTGTCCAGTTTCTTTCTCTAAATCCTGAAATAGGTCCATTAGGTGTCTTATTGAATTTTTATTCATGTTTGTGTACATTATCACATCATTTGTATAGGCTAAACAGCTCGCCCATGGCATATTACTCGATTATTTATATGGTAATATTTTTCCTTTTTCTATATTCTCTTTCATATTCAAAATTAGTACCTCCAGATATATGTTAAACAATAATGGTGAGATGGATCTCCTGCCTGAGACCTCTTGTAGGTTTAAATTCCCGTCTATTTGTCGTTTATTAAGATTTTTACTGAAGGACTTGAGATGCATCTATATATCAAATCTATCTAAAATTCTAAGAATCTCATCTTTTCATTATATAACATAAAATGTTCCATTCTATTCTATCAAATACTTTTGATAGGTCTATTTTTACTATCATGTTATAACCTCTTACCCCTGTGCCTATGTTTCTAATCATTTCTGAGGCTAATAGTATATTTTTCATCATTAATCTATTTTTAATAAAACATGTTTATTCCGGCGAAATAATATTTGGTAGAACCTCACTTAATCTATTTTGCAACAATTTAACCAATGTCTTATATATCAAATTGCATAGACTGATTGGTCTAAAGTCTTCACATCTTTGAGGATTCTCTATCTTTAGTATTAAGATAATGAATGAGCTAGCCCAAGTTTTAGTTATCTCTGCTCCTACAAAAATCCAAGAAATTGATGTGACAGTTCGTGTTTAATTATGTCCCAACAAATTTGAAAAAAATCATTGTTCCATCGATCTGGTCCCACAGTAGTGTCTTTCTTGATACTGAAAACTACCTCTTTTATCTCTTCCTCATCAGGATCTTTGGCAAGTCTTCTATTTTCATTTTCTATTACTTTACTTTTAATAGCATGCATCATCCTCTCTTCTCTTTTTCTTATTTCTCGCATACATGATGTGTAAAAAATCTTCTATAATCTCTTTCATATCCTTTTCCTTTTCTATCCATTCTTCTTTTTCATTTTTAATTCCTCTAATCATGCTCTTTTGCCTTTTAATTTTAGCCATTGAGTTAAAAAATCCAATGTTTTGTCCCCTTCCTTTAACCATTACATTTTGCCCTTTGTTTCCAGAATACCTCCTCCATTTACAACTTAACTTTTAACTCTACCTCTACTTTACTTAGTTCCATCCTGTTGTACTTATTTTAATTTATCACATATTTATTCTTCCATTCTTCTACTTTATTTTCTACCTCGTGGATGTTTTTGTCAATATTTCCAAAAGTTTCTTTGTTCCACTTTGCAAGAACAAGCATTAGCTTATGCAATTTTGTTGTGATAACCAATAATGGGTTCCCCGTGACTAATATCAACCATGATTCCTCAACCACCTTCATGAAGCCTGCATGTAGTCCCCACATGTTTTGAAACATAAAGTACTTATTCCCCTCTGCTAACTTATACAAATTTAGGAGGCGTGGACTATGATCTAAGCATGTTCTATATAGGTGCTTCACTCTTATGCCCCTGAACTTGACAAGTCATTTTGTATTATATAGTACCCAATCTAATCTTGTATATATTACACCTCTCTTTCTCCAGTTAGTACACCATGTAAAATTCAAACCTAAAAAACTGACCTCCATTAGACTAGTTTGTGAAATTGCCTGTTTAAATTTTTAACTGCTTCCATGTCCGGTGCTCTTCCTCCTTTCTTCTCATTACTCCTTCTAATAACATTGAAATCCCCTCCAATCACCCATGGCTTCTCCTTATTTGCTATTTATTCCAACTCTTGCCATAGTACTTTCCTATCTATTTTAGATTTTTTAGCATAAACCACTGAGATTATTCCTTCCGGAAAGCTATTTATCTCAAAGCTTATTATTTGATCGGAGTCTTTTATAATTTTTAACAAGATATTTTTCCACATTAACCATAGTTTAATACTTTTATTTGCATGTGCATGCTCCAACCCTTTTTATATAAATACCTATTTTTTCTTTTACCACCAATGGTTCAGCTAATACTAAAATATTAATATTATTCATTTTTATTAGATTTTTAACTCTATTAATTGATGGCATATTCGCTATGCCACTTATATTCCAATATAAACAACTACCCATAAAAATTATTTTCATTTTGTGATCTAGTTAAATATTTTGAATCATTTTTTTTATCTATGTATTTTTTAGTGTTTCTTGTGGCCTTTATGTTTCTTACTTGTTCCAATTCCTTTGAAGGTAGTTTGATAGCTCGTAGATTTAAGTTCATTATTTTGATAACTTCCATAACTTTTTCTCTCGTATATTTCCCTCCCTCTGTAATTACTTTCGACAAATCATCATGTGATTATTGGGATTTCCTCCTTGTAATTTTCGAAGACTGAACAACTCTTCGAATCCAACTCACATTCCTCCAGTAGGTCATCTTCCTCCTAGTTATAGTTATATGTATCTATTAACTTTTTCATATTCCTTCCTAATCTTTTGTTCCTATCTTTCCTATTTTTCCTTAGTGAAACCTCAATATCCTGTCCCCACTGAGTGGGCAGTAGCTGTTCCTCCCCTTCCCCACTTTCAAAATCCTTCTTTATTTCACTTGAACCTCCATTCTGCCTAAATTTATTATGCTACTGCCCTCTATATTTTGAACCGCCTTGGATGGAGCCTCTTTCTTTTTACTTCCCGAAAGGTTAGCTATCTCTCCCCCTTCCCCCACTTCACTTTCACCCTCATTGTTTGAAGACACCACTGCTTCTTCCCTTACCTCCCCTAGCTTTCCCTCCCATCCAAGGTGCTTCTATCCATGCCTTATCTACCTTTTATGCCCTCCCCTCAATTCTGCCTTCCTTTTTTTCTCCTAGATCCTAGCCATTTCCTCTCCTCTTACTCTTCTAGCCCCTTCCTCCTTACTGCCTATCTTCATTAAGCATTTATCAATCACATGTCCCATCTTATTACATTGGCTGTATTAACTTAGGACATTTTCTAGGGTGACTGTTAGCTAGTAACCTTCCTTCTCACTTGTCCCTATCCACAGCCATTTGGGGATAGGCTTTTGGATATTGTATTATACACATACCCTTGCCATACTTGATCTAGACATATAGGCCGTAGCCTCATCAATAAGCATAGGTGTGCCAAGACATTTTGATAGGTAGAAAAGAAATTTTTTATAGAATAAATGCTAAGGTAAATTTGGAATAAAGAACCATACTGGAGCTATGGGGAATTCCACCTTCGTGAGAAGTTATGAAACCATTTGAATACACGCATGGGGTAGCCGGCGACGCTCCATTGTCCCGCAATCACATTCTATAAAATCTTCCTCTACTGAAAACTATAAAACGAGATGCTTAGCATCATAAAAGGCCAATTTAACAACTGCATTCAGTTTTAACATTGCAATACAAACTTTAATCTCTTCAAAATGTGGTTTTGCATGTGAAAATTTTCAGATAAGCTTATATTTGAAAGTGTCTACCATTTTTGGGAGTTCTGTTTCTTCGAAGAAGATGGTAGGCTTTTCCTATTTTGTGCTTAACATCGGAAATAAATCATTTAGCCCTTGTCCAAATTAGAAAAGGACTTCTTATTTACTAAGAAGTCCTTTTTTCCATTTTAGCTTGAGCTAGAGCTTCCTTTGCACAATAATAGAGATTTTCTATCTCTAGATTAGGGTTTTCTCTCACTAGAATTTGAGAGCAAAGAGTAAGAAGAATTTAATTCATCTAATTCATCTTATTAATCTTATTCTTCATAATCTTCTTTTAAGAAATAAAGAATGTTCTAATAAGGAGTCCTTTTTATCGATTCAGTTCTAATTCTTCTAAGTCATCTTATTCTTTATAATCTTCATATTCTTATTCTTCTTATTCTTTTTATTCTTATTTTTTTTCTTATACTTGTAATTTTTTTCTCTTATTTTTTTTTTTTCTTATTTTTCATATTCTTCTTATTCACCTTATTCATCTTATTCTGCTGATTTTTTTAATTCTTCTTATTCTTCTTAATCTTTTTATTCTTCATTTTCTTCATTCTTCATTTTTTTTATTCTTTGAATTTTTTTTATTCAAATTTCTCTTTTTCTTCTTATTTTTCCAATTATCATATTTTTCTTATTCTTCTGTTCTTATTTTTCATTTTCTTATTATTCTTCTTATTCTTTTTAATCTTATTCTTCTTAATCTAATTCTGGTAAATCTTATTCTTATTATTCTTTTTATTCTTCTTATTCATCTTATTCCACTATTATTCTTATTATTCTTATTTTATTATTTTTATTATTCTTCTTATTTTTCTTGTTCTTCATATTTTTATTATTGTTTTTATTGTTAATATTATTATTATTTTTCTTATTCTTATTATTCTTTATATTAACTTATTCTTCCTATTCTTATATTCTACTTATTCTTTTTATTCTTAGTATACTTCCTATTCTTGTTATACTTATTATTCTTTTTATTCTAATTTTATGTCTTATTCTATTAATTGATCTTATTATTTTTATTCTTATTATTCATCTTATTCTTCCTATTCTTCGTATTCTTCTTATTCTGCTTATTCATCTTATTCTTCGAATACTTATTATTCTTCTTATTCTTTGTATTCATATTATTTTATTATCTTCTTATTTTTCTTATTTTTCTTATTCTTCTGAATCTTCTTGTTATTGGTATTCTTCTTATTATTTGTATTCTTCTTAATTTTTGTATTTATTGTAATCCTTTTTTTGTTATTTTTTCACTTTTTATTTTTATTTTTATTTTTGTTTTTATTCTTATTATTCTTTTTTTCTAGTTATTCTTATTTTTATTCTTATTCTACTGATTCTTATTTTTTTATTATTCTTATTTACTTATTCTTCTTATTCTTTTTATTAGGCTTGTTCTTCTTATTATTTTTATTCATATTATTATTTTATTCTTCTTAGTATTATTAATATTTTTATTCCTTCTATTCTTCTTATTCTTTTCATTCTTTATTTTTTTTAATCTTCTAATTATTCTTATTCTTCTTATTCTTCTTTTTATTCTTATTCTTCTTTTTCTTCGTAATTTACTTTTTCTACTTAATCTTCTCATTCTTCCCATTCTTCTAATTTTTCTCATTCTTCTTATTCTTCTTATTTTTTTATTTTTCATTCTCTTATTCTTCTTATTTTTTTATTCTTTATTTTATTCTTATTTTTGTATTCTTATTATTATTATTTTTAATTATTCTTCATTTTCTTATTTTTTAACTTTTTATTTTATCTTTTTTTCTTATTTTTCTTCTTATTCTTATTAAATTTCCTATTTTTATGATTCTTCTTATTTTTATTTATTTTTTAATTCTTTTAATTTCTTATTCTTCCTTATTCTTATTATTCTTATTATTCTTATTATTCTTATTATTCTTATTCTTCTTATTCTTCATATTATTTTTATTCTCATTATTCTTCTTATTCTTCTTATTCTTCTTATTCCTCATATTTTTCTTATTCTTATTTTTCTTCATGTTTTTCTTATTCTTTTTATTCTTCTATTCTTCTTTATTCTTCTTTTTTATTTACTTTGTATTCTTTGTATTCTTTAAATTCTTATTCTTATTTTTCTTATTTTTTAACTTTTTATTTTATTTATCTTATTTTTTTTTATTATTCTTGTTCTTATTATTCTTCTTAATCTTCAGACTTTTTTTATAATTTTTATTTTTCTTATTCTTTTTTTAAACACCGAGAACGGAGTTCATTGAAGAAAGAAAGCAGGACGACGCAAAATCATAAACAGTTTTTTAATCAGTAGCGAGCTGTGTAATTTCAAAGAAGTGACACGCTTGTTTTGTTTGAAAAACCCCAAGGGAGCAAGAAAAATGTGATGAACGTCTGACAAACTTTTGAAAATCAGCACATCTCTGAAAATCAATACCACCATAACCTGATTCATCCATTAGATTAGGAGTAGAGGTGTCAAACGGGCGGGGCGGGGCGGGTCGGCCCGACCGTTTTTTTTGAGCACGAGCGTCTTCGTGCAGGGCCAGACACGGTTTAAAAAAGCCAGGCCGGCACGGCAGGCCGTGCCGTGCGAGCCTGGCCCGCTCGAGCCTGGTCTGGCCATACGGTTGGCCTCGTGGGACGGGTCGGGTCCAATCAGACCCGACCCCTGGTCTTTTTTGCGGGAGGGCTGATCACGGGTCGGGCTAGGGGGACACCCGACACGTGACGAACCCGTGCTGGTGTACCGTACCACGGGCCGAACCATGCCGGGTCAGGCACGGCACGACATGGGCCAGGGACGGCACGGCTCGTGCCTAACCCGGGCACGGCACGGGCCCGGGCATAGAATTTTCTGTGCCGGGCAGGCTCAGGCACGGCCGAACCATGCCGTGCCTCGTGCCTGGCCGGGCTGGCCCGGTTGACACCTTTAATTAGAAGGGCCTGCAGCAGCTGCAGACTGGGGTTTCTTCATCTCGACGACAACACAGTCAGACATCAAGAAAGTCCTTGCTACAGAGGCAGCATGCTCCAGGCAACATCTCACAACTTTTGTTGGATCGATGATTTCAATTCCATTAGATCTTCATATTTTCCAGTTGCAGCAATCTACCCAAATCTCATATCAGCGCTGGAAAGCACCTTCTGGCTGACCACACTACCGCTAACTCCTGCTTTCTTGGCAATAAGTTTCAGAGGGTATTCAAGAGCTCTCTTTATGATATCTACTCCAACTTTTTCCTCTTAATTGTTAAGCATGCTCTTGATTCCATCCACCTTCAATGAGAGTCGAAGCAGAGTGCATCCACCACCAACAATATGCCTTCCTCAATAGCTACCTTTGTAGCGTTGAGAGCATCTTCTACCCTGAGCTTCTTTACCTTGAGCTCTGTCTCATCTGTGCTCCAACCTGTATCACATCAATGCCATTTGACAGTTTTGCAATTCTTTCATTGAGCTTTTCCTTTACATAGTCCCGATCAGTGGACTCGATCAGGTTTCGAATCTGTGAGACTCTCTTGCTCACAGCTTCCTGGGTTGTTCCATCCTCGATGATTGTGGTTGTGTCTTTTGTTAGGACACTTTAGAAGCGCGACCTAAAACCTGGACCCCAACTTTGTCCAGAGAAAGTCCAACCTCATCTCTAATAACAGTTTCCCCAGTGAGCGTGGAAATGTCTCGAGGAACTGGCTCTTTCCCTCTCCAAAGCTAGGAGATTTCATGCCAGCCACCTTCAGAGACCCTCGCAGCTTATTGACCATGAGAGTGGCCAGAGCTTCTTGTTCAATGTCTTCTGCAACTATCAGAATGGGTACCCACCTCTAATCGCATCTTCTCTCCATCAGTTATGAAGTATGGCGACAAGTAGCATCTATCAAACTGCATTCCTTCAACAAGATACAAACTATTATCTGCACCTTTCCCCTCTTCCAAGGTTATTACTCCTTTCCAGCAACTTTACCTATGCCCTTTGCTATCATTTTTACTTCATAGTTGTTTCCTGCACTGACGGGGGCAACATCAGCTAGCTCATTGTCCTCTACCTCTTTTGACACAGATTTCAGCTCAGCACCAAAGATTTTATCATCTCTCAATGCCACTGGTGATTAAAACTAGATTTTCACCTACTGCAACAACCTTTACGCCTTCTGCAATGAGGCCTTGTGCAAGAATCACAGTAGTAGTCCCATAACCAGCCAAGTCATTCGTCTTTGATGCTGCCTATCTAACTAACTTTGCGCCTATATTCTCAACTGGGTCTGCCAATTCGACCTCTTTTGCAATAGTCACGCTATCGTTGACAATTTTTGGAGAGCCATACTTGGTCTCGAGAACTTCATTTCTGCCCCTAGACCCAATGTGACCCCAACTAAATCAGCAAGTTTGTTAATGCCATTCTGAAGTTTCTTAATTGCAGATCCATCTTTGTTGAAATTCAGCTCCTTGGCAGCAGCACAGAGCATGATGGTGGTGGTGTTTTGCCAGAAGATGATATTTCTTCACATCCCAAATGTACTTGCAGAAATATATGATTTGGATGGAAACTTTCTCGATGAGAATGAAATCATTTTTTCAGCAACCCGATGATCGGGGGCGGCTAAGGATCCAATTGATGAGGTGCAAAAGGAGGTGAGAGCCATTTAGCTTTCCACAAAAACAAGCCAGTTGGCAGATCTGATGTTCTAGATTATCAGGAGAGGGAAACAGAATCGCGATCAGATGAGTAAAGAAGGTGAACGCGAAGTGAGGAGGCGGTGATTCCGTGAGAAAATATAAAGAACCTGTGAAAATCGGTGCGAGCTGAAAGCGAAG